>JARHVA010003111.1:255000-277500 GCA_037957365.1 Torreya grandis | reverse complement strand
ATTTCTCTTATTTCTAAAAAGAAAATTCATTTGTAATTATCCAAGCTTATTTTTAAATTTTGTTTCAAATTTTAATTTAAGAATAGTTTTTTCCATATAAATATATTTAAATAAATTCAAATTCAAATTCAAAAAATATCATGTAGTATATCTGAAATATAAATATAATCCATATTTATAAATAAAATAGTAATATAATAATTTCAAAAGGATAAAGATTGTGTATTTGTGCTTACAATGTTGTAAATTAAGGTCTGTCTTAGAAATTTCAACATCAAAATACATAAAGGAAGCCAATACATCCTAAACCCATATTGGTTACCATGCGAAATTAAAAATAAATACAATAAAAAAAATAAAAAAATAAAAAATATCTCAACCATGTATTCCACTATGAGACAAACATCCACACCCCAAGTATAAATTAACGAGTCATTTCGTATGAATTAGTGAGTCACTTGGTATTAATTTAAAATTCGATCCATGCGGTTTTTTAATGATAATACGTCAAAACCATGATAACAGGAAATATTCCATACAATGATCAATATAAAATGGATATCATCTCCCCCCTCAACATCTAAAATTATAGCAGATGATGCACGGTAATTTTCATATTCTTAAATTTTTTAAAAAAATCTGGTGCAAGCAATTTCTATAAATGTTATGATATGTCAGAATTTGGTGTAATATGTCATAATGGTTACAATGAAAAATATTTTATATTATAAATCAAACTAAAATATTAAACTTATTCAATAATAATTTTCATGTAGAATGACACTCATTTCTTGCTAGAGTCAATTTTTTCATAAATTTTATATCAATATGTTAATTTTTCAGAGATTTAAAGAAGTTTTGAATTTTAGAAAGAATAACTTTAATTTATAATAAGCTTTTGTTATGGATTCATGCTTCTTCCAATTTATCTCTCTTTCTAGGCTTTAGAAAGAATAACTTTAACTAGTAATAAAATTTTGTTATGGATTCATACCTCTTCAATTTATATCTATTTGTGGGACTTTTTCCCTTCTTCCATTAGCCTCATCATATTAGAATTATCTTCCCATCTTAAGCTAATCTATTGATTGTGTTCATAGAAAGCTTTTGACTTCAATATTTGTTCCTCTTCCAAATTTTGAGATATTTATAATTGTATTATTACCACCCAAGTATAACTATTCTTTAGGAAAATAATATTATTCATTTTTTTGCTCCGTGCTTTTCGTCATCTCCACTTATACAATCTCTTTGCATAAAAGCCCTTTTGTTGTCTTCTCCACCAGCATCCAATAATTTTTGTGTAACTACACTCGTGTAAAACCACATCCATTCTCCATTCCACATTGAAATGTCCTTTAAATTTATAAGACATTAATTTTTCATTCCAAGGATGAATTTTGTCTTTATTTTCAGTCTGAAATGGATGATAACATCCCAATATTCACTAACCTACGTAGTTGAAGTACACAATATGAAATGAAATGCAAAATAGTGCCGTCTTAATTAGTACGGCCAATAAATGAATATTTAAAGTTAAAATCATTACATTAAACTCATCTCAAAACCTTGATCTAGAAGCTTACGTGTCTCATTTGATATTTAATTTTGATTCTTTCAATGTTGTAATATTATATCAAACAAAACGGGGAAAGGTAAACTAATATTTACTTGCCTTTGCTGTCACGATGACAAAATCACAATCTGCCACCACTAGGGTTTTTGTTCGCCTAGATGGTAAATAATCGACTGATTCAGAGGGAATGGAAGTGCATTATCACCTACAAGCCTGAGGCAGGAGGAAGATGAGGGGGATAAAAGAGGTAGAGTGGTGGTCCCTTTTATTCCTGACGCGAGGGCTGTGTTATGAAGGGGTGGTCAATCTGAACCGATGGCAGGCATGGGGGTGGATAGTGTGGGAGGTTCATCGACGAAGCAGTCCGCAGGTGTTGTAAGAAAGAGCTCAGGGTAGCCATCTACCCTCGTCAAGGTTGATTTTCGAGCAGTCAATCCTTCATTTGGTCAATCGGTTTGTTAGATTGAGCAGCAAAGGGTCTTGGGTGCTGCAAAAGCTTCTCCGATTGTCATTTTTAAGGAGGAGGTTCTTAATGAGGCGCTTCAAAGTGGGGATTGGTATACGGAAATGGTCTAATGTGCAGATTTGATAGGTTTTGGCATACCTTTGTTCTTCATAAGTGGCTTTTTGATTTGTGGCATCATATTTTGGAGTGCAGTATGGAATTATATCTCTGTGTTAGAGGTTTTTTTATTGTGGTTTTTGATTATCACGCAGATTGTATTAAAATCATTCTGGACAAATATTTGAGTTGTGATCATCCCTTTCTACTCCTAAATTTTTTGTTTCCAAATTTTAATCCTTTGGCTCAAAATCTCTCTCGTAGATCCATTTGGGCGCAACTGTTGTATCTTACTCTCCAATTTTTGTTATAGATTGGGATGATGACTATTGGAGAACCTTGGGTGAATTACTAGAAATTGATGCTCTTAATTTGAATTTCTCCCAAACAACGTTTCTTAGGGTTATTTTTAGTTTGGATAATTCTCATGACGTTCCTGAACTGATTGAGTTGAAAGTTAATGACAGATGTTGGTCACAAATATTTGATTATGAGGGACTTTCCATCTGGTGTTTTTAGTTATTAAAATTTGGTCTTTTTTATACTTATTGTCAAATTCCAAGCACAAAGTGGCATCTTCATGTTGGAAGGTTTTAAGTGAAGACCATCTATTAGTATTCCTAGTTTGCGATCCTGTTTGCCTTCTTTAGTCATTTCGTAAGTCTTCAATGAGGAGGTTCCAAAACTGGATTTGGTTCATATGGTGCCACCACCTCAGATCTCAGAGGTTGTTAGGTCTATTGAGATTAGTAATGTTGATTTAGTTAGAAGTATTAAGGCATGTAGAGGCTCATTTGTGGATATGTGTAGATCTCCACATTTGGATGCATATTTTTTGAGTAATCTAAAAGAATGGATGGTTGTAAGAAGTAATAAAAAAGGATGACTCATACCTAGCTCCACTTCTAGGGTACTTAACTCTCACATTAAAATGAATAAGGGTGAGACGTAGCTCTATTTAGATTTCTACTTCTATTAATTGTTTTCTCTAATATAAAGTGGAAATATTTTTAACTACTTTATGGTTGTTAGTATGATTTGTAGTAGGTTGGTCAGATGCCTTGACAATTTTGTCATTAAGCCATGCCACTTTAGTATTTTGAGTTTTGTGTTTTCCAAAAGGGACCTTGTAAACCTTGAAATCTATCTATAAATATTGTATTAAACAAAAATATATTGGTTTAGTAAATTTATCTAAGTGATGTGTTACACAAGTTTATTATTGCTCTATGTATTTGTATAAATTTATGTAATTATGTTTTGTTGTGTAAAAGTTAGTTGTGTTGTTTTTTCAATCTTTTTGTGAACATATTTTTAGTGTGGTTTTGGGATTCCTACTAGCATGCTTGTGTTTGTAATGTTTTGTGTGTATTTTATTTTACATAGTTGTTGTTTCTTCTAATATAAATATGTTTATGAAGATTTGCACAAGAAATTATGTTATTATTTTTCACAATCAAAATAGTGTGGATATTTTAAGTACATTTCCATTAGTCTATTATATCTTTTGATCTAGAGTTGGTAATTCATTACAGAAGAAACTTTGATTTTAATGACATTTGTTGGAGGAAATTTATCTTCATTGTAAACATAATGCCACAAATTTTAAGTCACATGGAAAATATTTTTATAAGTGTGGCATTATAATTTCTTCGATTTTAATGACATTTGTTGGAGGAAATTTTTCTTCATTGTAAACATAATGCCACAAATTTTAAGTCACTTATCCATCCTCAAGTGGGACTGAAACCCACTAAAGATAGTGAGGTACTTGCATAGGGTTAAAGACCTAGAAATGGTCCTATGTGGAAGTATGAGTGCCACATATGGCACTCAGATCCTATCCATGTACTGGTAGACTAATACACCTTGAACCCCATAAAATATCTAATATAATAACAGATTCCCCATATTAATTTTTGTATATATTTACCTTTATCTAATTAGCTCAATTTACCTCTTTCAGTTCTAGTTGTGCATACATAACTATGCTGAATGTTTATCACTTGTGTCATAAAGTAAGGTAAGTGGATCTAACACACATCCAAAACATAATCTGACATAATATTGATGCCTAAAACATTTTATTTGGTTAAACAACCATCTATATGAAGCTTTAAGATGTGGGACTAAATGTGGTCTGTAAAACAACTTCTAGGATTTTAGAAGTTGATTCTTCATTTCATTTCGAGTGTGAAAAGGGATAGAAGAAATTCAAAAATTTATCATTAAAATAAAATCTAATCTAAGATGATGTGTCGAGATATTTGATACATTATCTTATAATTATAATAAAATAATTTAAATCCTTAAACACTATAGACCACAAAGGAGCTTTAAACATGAATTAAGATTTATAATGTAGGCAAAGATCTACACTATAGATATAAAAGAGAAGAAATAGAAGACACAAATAGTTTTCCACTCCAAAGATAATATAGAACATAACATCCTCTTCATTAGAAATAGAGAACATAATATAGAAGGTGGTAAGGAGCACATATAAAGCATCCAATCACATCCATGAGGTGCACCTGTTAAGGTTGTAAAATAGAAAAATACTTACTATTACTATCTTTGTCTATTATAATGGTTGTTCATAAAATAAAAAATTGCAAATAAATGATAACTAAGCCCCTTCAAAAGGAATGAGCTCAAAATAAATAAGTGAGGCGACTGATTGAGGAAAGTGACACCTAGATATTCTATCACTCATATCCATGATGATGTCATTGTAACTCAAATATAGTCTTAAGCTCATGAGTGCACTTAGTCACAAAATTCTAAAAATGATGAAACTACATCATTTTATTATGGCCACTATGCTTAGTATATGGTAGGTGGTGCCACACATACACTTACGAAGTTATCCTACCTATTCTTTGTTTAATGGCTTTTGTCCTTTTAAAATGATAGATAATTCTTTAAGTTAAGCTTAAAGTGTTTCAAAATCTTTGCTTAAAAGGAGGGACCCACACTCTCACCCAATGATACTGGTCCAAGCTCTAGCAGACTAATGCTACTCTTGAAGAAGCATAAGGATGTCACTTGTTGAGTTGGCACTTCTCTAGAGGGCTTGGGGACTTATTCGGTGAGATTGAGAGTGAGGTTACCATATGTAGATCATATGCTCCTCCAGAGGAACTAAGTCATTTCCTTACTAAAATGAGTGTAAGGGAACCATGTGGTGAAGCTGTATTGATCCTTTCATGAAAAAATTATTGGGTTCCACCCATTATCTCCTCAACTAATGATGTTACTCAAATGTCTAACCCAAAAATGAAAAGTCTTTAAAGATTACAGGGCCACCACGTGTCGAGCTTGCACTCCATTAGAGTGAGATAAATGTCTCCTAAAGATGCAGGAGCATTGAGATGCCATGTTGAAGAGGGAAATGAAGGGTGGTGCTTTGGAAAAAAATAAAAATGGGGCTCTGAAGAAGGAAGAGGCCAAAAAGGAGCCACTAAAATGTGCTAAGGAACTATTAATTGCTGAGCAAGTTTGAAGCCAAAGTTGAACTGCTGAAAAGATGATAAATGTGTATTTTTGATCCATACTTCCTACTAACTCAATGGTGCATATTCCTATGAAAGAAATAACCTAGAAACCTTGGTACTTAGACTAGTTGAAGTAAAATTACAAAAATAGGAGGAAGGCGTGAATACCTAATTTTTTTGAAAAGTTGCTTGAAAGGGAACCCATTACTCCTCCTTTGGATGAATCTTCTTTCTAAGATCCTTGAAGGCTCAATCCAAACCTATTATCTCCTTGAAGGATATGTTCCTCAAGCCTTTTATAAACACTATCATCTAGAACTCCATCTGGTGAGTGGGTGCAATATTTTTTCCACCTCATAGGCATTGAACACTTGACCGAGAGCCATGAAAATGATCTAATCATTCTAATTTTTCTTAAGTAGTACCTTGATTTGATCCTCATATAGGACTTTTTCATCTACCTATAAAGGGGAGGGGAGTCCCAACTGGACTAGTTATTCTATGGCCCCCTCCCTTTCCTAGATTGCTTGCTCCAAGGCATTAAGGAGTGCTTTGTATTTAAAAGCTACCTTATTTTAACCCAAAAAATGATTGACTTTTTCCACTTCTTGATTTTTATCAATCACCCTTGATGATTTTAACATATATGGAAAAGAATATTAGAGATTTTAAATAATTATCTATGAGTATAGGACCTTGGGGGAGATGAAGGTGATCACCTAATCAATAGATGTGCTCATTTGAGAGCATATATGTTGTGCATCTATGATGAAAGTCAGTGTTATCTTCATGTTTGTTGCCACAACCTTGATCCTCTCCCAATGGGATTTGTATACTTTCTAGACTATGATAAGTATTTTTATAGCCTACGAGTGAGTGGTGAGGTCATTACTTAGCTTTTCAATCTCCTAGTCCTTTATCAAGGAGTCCTATTATGGCTTATGTTGTATTTGTTGATATGATGAATGTGTATAAGAGATTTTTTGATGAATTTTAGACCATGATATCTCCTTCTCCTATAACTTAGTTTTTGTAGCTATTTTTAGGCTAGCTTCTACTTGCAAGCTTTTGTTTTGGATGCTATGCTTGAGATCATATTTTACCTTATTGAGGTCTACATCCTTAGATTTAGCCTCAACATTGAAGTGATTGACCGTGGCCTTGACCTTTATGAGCTCTAAATTGGTATTTCTAACTATCAAGCTACCCTGAGATAGTCTATAGTCATGAAATTTTACATTTCCTCCATAAAATTGACCATATTAGTGGGTATGGCTTGACTAAGGTAAAGATCAACAACTTGTATGGTATAGTCCCCCAATTGTAATTATTCTTATGGATTGACTACTTATGGAGTTAGATGAGAAATCATAAGGGATTGTTTTTTAGGGTCATAAAGGTATTCTATGTGAGTTTGGGCATTGGCCTTGGCCTACTTCCCCCTTTTTCTATCCATTTGGGCCTGTTAGGCTACCCTTGCTACATCTACCTACTACTGCTACCAATCTGGTACTTGAATGATCTCTCATACAAAGGGGATTCCCTAAAATAGTGCAAATGGAATAGCTATTATCTACTATGAAGTAGATGACCCTACTCTCATGGAGGTAAGAAAATGAATGAATAAATTTGAATGGGAGAAAAGTGGGAGCCCATAGGGTGGGGTGAATGGTGATTATGTTATGAGGGAGGATGACGTGGATGATGCAAGTGGGGGAATTAGGAAAGGCATACATGAGGAGATAGGTATTGTGGTAGGCTAGTTGGATGAGGAATATACTAGAGCTAAGGTGGTATTGAGTTGGGTAGTAGATAGTGCCACACCCTATGGTGGGAGTGTGAGGGTAGATGAAGAGGTGATGAGAGGATCCAAAGTGCCTGAATGGACAGTAGATGATGCCACAATCTAAATTGGAATTATGGAAGAAATTGGTTAAGTAGAAAAGGAAGTGGATGTGGAAAGTAAATATTTTTTAAGGGTGTTGCTAAGGGGCTAGAAATGGGTGTCTTGGTCCACTTGAGCTAGGATGACCCAGCCACAAGGTGCCCAGAGGGATCTTGATATTGCTACAGGGTTGTAGGATACATGAACATGGGTAGTGGCAATGTTGAAGGCTTATGATTTATCATGACCTTTATTACTACTGCTTCCTTCTCTAGAGGCATGTCTCCCATCTCTTCCCCAAGAGGATCTTATTCTTCTTCATGATCTCCTATCTCAATTTCATGAGTGGATTTCTTTTCCAATGTATCTTATTCTAGATGAAACTCATCCCAAATATTTTCAAAGGTCTCATCACCATCCTCATCCTTAAAACCAATGTATGGCTTATTAATCTCATACATATATTTCATAAAGGCAACCATTTTTTCTTTGCTCCAATTCAACTAGTTGAACAGCATATTTATTCCCTTTGATAATTTATTATTTGGGTTATATGCTTGGTCCTTGACATAAAAAGAATCTCGTGGTTTAAGGGCATCTTACGATATCTAGACCAAGTCCACATAATTTTTGGGAATGTCCTCTATGGGTGACTTCCTCTACTCTAGGTAAGGTCTTGCTTGATGCCTGAGAGTGTCGATGGTCTTTAATCTGGCTATATATCCTATCGAATCATAGTCCCATCTATCATTTATTAATTCTAGGTAGATATTTGTAAGCTTGGCTATGAATAGGTGTCCCTAGTGCCTTTTTATCACTATGATGTCATCTTTTGTGAAAGGGACATCATATGCACCTTTTTTCTTCTTCCCTACCCGGTAGACGGAGTCCATCATGTCAAGATGGTGAGCCAACTCTAGGGTTAAGGTTTTGTCAATAAACATAGGAAGGATCCCAAAAGGCTCTCCTTGAAATCTATGTGCTTAGATAAATGAAAAGTGGGCTCCCTAGAGCTAGTCGGTTGGGACTCTACTACATATGAGCTAAGATTGTTGCCAATCCATTATTGTAGAGGTAATATCGTATGATTTGAGGTTTGCAAGAAATGGAATCATAAATATCTCTAATAACTCATAGTAGTCTCTATTGATCAATAGGCATGAGTCCATATAATGATTGAGGCCACTACATTGGGGAAGACTTTTATGTTGAAAGTGTTGAGTGGTAAGTGTGAGGAGAATAATTGGGAGTACTAGTATAGAATGAGGTGCATGATGAAGGATGAGTACCAAAAGGTACCCATTGTTGAGTAATTATCCAGTTCATCCCTCATGGTCGAGGTGATGGATTTAACAAAGTACATCTTGAATTCCTATCTTATATCCACTAAGGTCATATGAAAAATCATGCCCAACTAGAAATCATTGATGTTATCATGGGCATCCATACCTAAGATGAAGGATAGCATAGAAAAAGTGTCTTTCAAATGATTCATGTGGGATATCAACAGGGTCATTGGTGGAGGAAGCATCTCTGTTACCTCAATTTTTAGTAGATCTCTAAGGAAGCATGATTTCTCCTTGTCCTGATAATCTCAGATGTTTTAAAGGCTTTTGATGTTATAGATAGTGTCCTCAAAATTGTATTGGATTTGCAAAATCTCTTTGATGTTATTTGCAACAAGTTTCACCTTTGAATGGGTGCTTTCAATGTTCACTCCAGTGTTAGAATCATATCTCTTTACATAGAGAGTGATGATTTCAAGGCATGGATGGACAGAAAGCACCATGTGTTATGGCAATAGGCACTCCCATATTCTACATTTAAAATATTGATACTCTTTCTTGTTGATCCTATCCAACACTTGGGCATAAGCACCCTCTCTAATTTTTTTGGAATTTTGGGTCAACTTTAAATTGAATATTTCATCCACAAAGTTGGTTACCAATGTCTAGTCCTTACAAGGTGTCTTGGTTACCTTCTAGGTGTTTCATAACTTCTCTTTCATTTGAGTAAGGAATGAAGTGTAGGATTTACTCATAGTTTACTTACGAGGAGGTTCTCCCCCACTGATTGAACTATAGCTTCTCTATCCCAAAGGATGATTACAACTGCCAGATGAATATTTAGAAGCTTCCATTATACAGATATATTCTTTAAGAGTAACTTTTGTTCTTGCTAGGGGTGTTGGATTGATGATTCATTACCCCCTCATTCAATTTTTAGACTTTCTTTCTCTACTTGTCTCAATTTCTCAATGCTCTCTATGAAATCTCAAAGTTTCAAGTGTTTGGATCAAAAGAGATAATAGATATTCATGCACTGGTGCCACTAGGTGGGCTCATCATGGGAATTTTAAAAATGAGCATTAGTTTGAGTAATAAGAGTGGCACACACACTCAAAGGGCCATTTTCAAGAGATATTATGGTAATCATTATGGGTAATAATGCATTTAAGAGTGTCTGACATTAATGGTAGGTAAGACAGGTAGATTACCATCTTTTAGAGAATGTTTTTGAAGATTTCGAAGGGCTAGGTAGAGGACATGTGGTGATTCAAATAACCACTTGTATCAAAAACACTTATTTGATAATGAAAAAAATAAAAAGTAAAAATCAAAGCAAAGGAAATAATAATAAGGAAAATTAAAAAACACAATAAGGAAGTGAAACTAACTAATTATTTACAAAGGGGTAGACAAGCCAATTAGTTGAATTCATTAAGTCTATCTCATTAATAGAGATCTCTAATGTGATGCCATCTTGATATGCCAATTCAAAATGATTTATCTCTTTGTTGTTGATGACATGAAAAGGTTCTCTCTAAATAAAATCAAACTTTGCATGTTTTCCTAGATTTCCATCCCATTGATCATATTTGAGAACTAAATTTCCATGTTAAATCCTAGATTTGATTATTTTCTATGAAACCATCATTTAACCACTAGTTATAATATAAGTTTCACATCATTTTCTTATTGTCTTGCCTCCTAAAGTCTAAGTAATTTAGAAATATGAAGTTGTATTTGTCCATTTTCTTCAATTTCAATAGCCTTCAAGAGTTATCATGTGAGGTTTTTTGATGATACTGGCATAATTACTTCATTCTTATATACAATTTCATATGGAAAAGTTATTATAATATGTTTAGTGGTGATGCAATCTACCCATCAGGCCATCTTTACGTGTAAGTGCCACTCCCTCTCCTTGTCTTTGCACATTCTTTTGATAAGACTGATCATTTATTTGTTAGTAGACTCTGCTAACCCATTCCCTTATGGGTAGTAATTGGATGAAGTATTTAGGAATATGTCATTCTGGAGAATAAATTATTAGATCTTGGACCCCAAGAAGGAATTCATGTTGTCAAATATTATTTTATTAGGTGGGTAAAATCTTACCATGAGTTCTTCTATGAAATTGAGGATCACATTCTCAGTCGCCTCCCTTAGTGGGACTACTTTGGTCTACCTGGTGAAGTAGTCAATGGTTATTAGTATCCATTTGTGACCAGTATTTGAGATTAGATTGATTATCTTGATGATGTATAGGTCCCATTATGCCAAGGGTTTGTCAGTCACAATTGGGTTTAGGGACATAGTGGAAATTTTCCTCTTTCTTGTGATGAATTAGCATTTTTTGTACTTCTTGACAGCCTGATGTCAATTTGTAGACAAAGTCAACTAGTAATACTCTACGTCCATGAATATTTACATGGTGGTTATAGTTAAGAAGTGGTCACCTAGGGGAGAAAACTGAATATCTTGGAGAATTATTTTGCTTGGGGCTTGTCAACACATCATAGATCTCTGTCAAAATTCCTCTTGAACAAGACCCCTTGGACTAGCATGTAGATAGACGCTTAATGGTTGTATAAATTCATTTTATGCATAGGGAGGTCATTAGGATAACTACAAATTTGCATGAAGTTTACCCTATCATTCACCCAAGACTCATCAATTTTGAAATGGTTCACCAGGGTTGTTTTTATCATGTTCCAATCTTTTACAGTGACATACACACACTTAGCTAGGTACTCAGAGATTCCTCTTCCTCTAACTGCCTTTGTTGGCATAAATTATATATCATATTAAATGATATTATTGATCCAATTAGACCTTTTGTCTCTAATTTATCATTCTATTATGTACTTATAGAAAATAGAGTGTGCCACATACATCATTTTTTTATGCCTATCATAAGGTGATTGAAATTTTTTAAGCCCTTGATGATGGTGAAGGTTTATATCTCCATGAAGTTGTATTTGGATTAATAACCATGCAATGTTATAAACTAGAATGTGATTGGGTGTTCATTCCTTTCCTCTTCTTCCTTTTGAGATAATAGAGCCACGAGGCTATGCTCATTCCCATATATGTACATAATGAAATACTTCAAAAATTCAAAGTTAACAAGTATGGGCATGACAAATATTGTGAATTTTATTTATTTAAATCCTTATCTTCCTTTAGGTTCTCATTTTAAGTCTTGGTCATTCTAAACATTAGATTGATTGGTTTAACCAATCTTGCCAAATCAGATATAAACTTGATGAAATTAATATTTCTGAGGAAACATTGGACCCATTTCATGTTCATCAATAAATCCAAATTGATAAAGGCCTTTATCCTCTCTAGATCAATAGTGATTCCATCCTTGGATACCATGTATTCAATTATCTTACCTAGTAAGACTCCAAAGACACATTTCTCAGGGTTTAGACACACCCCAAATTTTTTGTATCTTTGGAAGACCTTCTCTTGATGGTCAAAGTGGTCCTCCTTCTTAGAAAAAAACAATGAGGTCATCAAGGTGTATGAGAATCATCTTATTAATTATGCCAATAAATGCTACATCCATTACTCATTGTAATGTCTACTTGACATTCAAAAGGCTAAAAGGCATCTTTGCATACGTAAAGGTTCCCCACTTTATGGTGATATCGGATTTTTGTTGATCCTCTCCTTTGACCCACACTTGATTGTATATGAATAATATGTCTAGTTGGTAAAACATCTCTACACCTGATACCATCTAGAGAATATTTTCTATGTAAGGAAGAAGGTAATGGTCTTTCAATTATGCCTTGTTTAGATCATGAAAATATACACATAGTCAGATTTCTCTACTTATATTTTGCATAGGAACTAGATTTTAAACCCAAGTTGAATGCTTGATAGGGTATATAATCTTTTATTCAATTAATTTCCTTAGCTCCTAGGCCACTAGGGACTCAATCATTGGGTTCGTCAGCCTTTATTTTTACCAAACTAGTTTGACACCTTTTATAAATTCTATAGTGTGCTTAATGACCCTATGATCATATCCTTTTAGGTCATCATAAATACACGTGATGACACCTTCATACTTCTCATAGAAATATACTAGCCACTCCTTGTCTTTTTGAGTAACCTCCGTTCTGACCTTCAACTTCCTCCCATCTTTGATGTCAATTTTCTAGTAATCACCCTTCTTTATGACAAACTTAAATTTATCATTCCTTTCATTATCAGAGTAAAAAATATTTTCAATGGTGATGAAACCCTTTAGAAGCTTGTTGTTTTTCAACTATATAATTTATTCTATGTAGGCCTCCTCAAATTTTATCTATAGTTACTCAATGAACTTACATGATTTATAACGCAACATCACAATATTAGTGTCATTTTCAAATACTTTCCACTTTTGATCATTATCTGAGATAATGGGTCAAATAATTACCTACACAACTTAATCATTGATAAACAAGTCAAACATTGGGGCAAATTGGGAACGTATCATCCCCATACTATCAACCTATGCTTTTATGGTCCTTGGGTTGATTTGAATTTTTAAGGCTTCGAATGCTTCAATCAGATCCCATATGTAGTGGAAATAAGATATCATGGGCATCTTCTTTATAGCTTCTACCCCTCTTAGCTACCTTACTACTAATTCAAAATCATTGAATACCTTCATTTACTTGATGCCCATCCACTTAGTGAAGTTGAGGTTGTCAATTAGAACTTCATATTTAGCCTCATTATTTGTACAAGAAAACTAAAACCTAAAATATAGGAGGGTTTCTTTTCTTAAGGGAGACATTAGTCCGTTATCAGCGCTAGATCTAATATTTTATTTCACAACATTGAAATGTAATGTCTAGAATTTAGGCTCATCACTAAGCCTTTAACTTTGATCCCCTTGATTTTTCATAACCTTGGGGATGACATGGTCTTCATCATGAATAACATAGGTTCCAAGGCCCTTAGAATCAATGTTTTAAAATGGGTCATTTCAATAAAATCATTGAAAATGGCCTCCTCTTTAGGGATTCTATTATCCACTATCCTTTCTTCTTTGAGCATCTCTATATAGTGTGTCTCTATCTTTGAGAAGGAGGTGTGTGTTGCTTTGAATATTTCCATTACTTCATTCGCTATGTGTTCTGGGTGAATTAGTTTGGATATCACCTTAAACTTTGAACCATACTTGGTCATTATAATTAAATGAGCCTAGTCTAAGGATATATATCCACAAATTTTAGTGGTAAACTATCCTGAAAGACATATCCTAAATGTAGGTAGAATGTCTATCACCATAATGCATTGAGGTATAATGATGATAGGGAAAGAGTAAATTATGAGGGGAAGACCCTAGATGATCCTTAGGGTTTGGACCTTTTTAATAACCAACTAAATTATCCCTTTATTTAAGGGCTCATATTTCAATTATAGCACATCAGCTAACTATTTGGGCATCATCATTATGTTTACACCTAAGTTGATCATGGAATTGTTCAATAGTTTTTTTCCATAATTAAAGTCAAACATAATAAGGTGGGTTTTATCCTACTAACCCCTTTCTTGGTATTGATAAATGCACAGGGTATCTAGGGATACACAATCATGTTACCTTCTTTTCCTTTGCCTTTGCAAGATTTATGGCTAATTCTCTTTTCTCAGGCCTATCTTCTTCTTCCAATGATTATTTTAGAAAATATTTCTTTTATAGGATAGAGAGGAAGTCCATGAGATAAACGTTGGATTAAACATTATTCATCTATTCTAAAATGTTATATGTTTGTGTGACCTCAAGGTCTTTTGTTCTAGTCTATATTGACTTGCTCCACTTTTGATAGACTGGGGGTAGAGGTCATGGTTATATAGTCTTTTAAAAAGTTACTTTGGACTTATGGAAGCTTCAAGGATCTTATCCAATATTTTATTAGAGTGTACATATTAATTCAATTAAACTTTTAGGGTCTATAAATAGGGACCTCATTAGCAAAGACTACATCCTTGCCTTCCATCTAGGAGAAAAGTACATGATTTTAGACTATATCCTTTTCTTGATCCAGGGATGTACCCTACATTTGTGCCATTAAGACACCATTTTATACTCTCGATGGTCGAAATATATAGGATAAATCATGAGAATTCCCCTATCACCTTTATTTTACCATTTTTTTTATTATAGATTGTCTTTTGGGAAATTTCAAGGCCTATGAGCATCATTTCAAGGGAGGCACCATAAGTTGCAATCATCTACTATATTATTTTGGAAAGCCACTAGTTATCTATTTGCACTCAGTGACACCATGTGCAATGGGTCTAGGACCACAACCATTTCATTGGTGAGTTGTGTCAAATTTTTGGGTGCTTGATGATTTGGCACCTATTGGTTTAGCTCTTAGTAGTTTGGCCTTTGTCTCTCTTGATATTTATTTTAATAGTAAGGTGGTCTCCTCCCTTGGTAATTATTATAGGAGGGCCTTAGAGGCATGGTCTACTACCTTTTGAGATTTCTAATCTCATTAGAGAAGTTCTACAGAATAATTTTCATGACATTCATCTCAAAATCTAGTGAAGATACGGTATATTCATTTAATTTTTTTTGGGGGGGGAGGGGAAGGGGGAAAAACAATGGGGTCTACCACTATCATGTGGGAAATATACCATTTGTCCTTCTCGATGGGGCTCACTAAAATATCCCTAACCCTTCTAGTATTGTGGTGCATATTATTTATGGATTGGATATTATTTTTTTCTTGCTCCTCCAAACTGCATGGATGAATGGGTGGCTTTGAACCTTCCCTAGGATGACATTTCCTCTTGGAATGTTCTTCTTCTTAAGGATGATCCTCCACATGCTCCTTCTAGTGTGGAAACTTGTGCCTAATCTATTGATGTGCTAGTTGTACTTCACGTGGTTTTGTTTTGTTACCATGTTTTGACTATTGTTTATACATGATCTAGGTTTTTTTAACCTTTTTTCTCCTCAATCAAGGAGAAATTCATATGGTGTTGTTTTTTTACCATGTTTTGACTAGTGTTTATACTTGATATGGGTTTTTTAACCTTTTTTTTCCTCAGTCGAGTCTAAGCCATGAATATCAATTGATAATCTAATATGTAACCTTTTGTAAATTATTGTTTTACTAATAATAGTCTTACTGAAGTGTTCAAATAGTAAAGTATATGATGTTGGAATCCGCTTTGTTATTGTTCTTCTCCTTGTTTCAGCTTCCTTGTTAGTGATTGTAAATGATGATAGAGGAACTATAATAAAGTTCACTACAAATTATTATTTGTATTTATCTTGTGGTCTAAAAAATAATTACTAGGTTTGATTCATCTCAACTCAATTCATAAGAAAACTATTTTGATTAAATAATAGAAAGATGATGTTCAAATCATCTCAGTGGATATTACGAGTTGAAAAATGAATGTAAAATAATACATAGAGTTAGTATAAATATAAACCAAAATAATATTACTAAGGTTTATATTTAAAATATTAGGTGAGAGGTTTCTGCTTATATAGTGTGTTATATACTTAACCATATGATATTATTTTTGGTATGGAAATGCCCATAAGTGATCCTCATAAAATCCATTTTCTAGACGCGACCTCTCCCAACCTCCTTTTTTTCAATCAATTTGTAATTTCTCCTCAAATTATCATTTATGTCACGTTTGGTTGTTTTTCATTATCTTGTTTATAGTGCTCCTCCTATAAAAATCATGCTTCTGAGTTTCCTTCCTATCTTCTTGATAATGCTCCTCCTATGGTTGAAATTTATTTTTGTATCAGTTAATTCTCATTGTTTCTCCTATGTTTCTTTTAATGGTTATGATTCTTATGGATATTGAGGATCTATTTTAATTTCTTAGAGTTGGTTCATAACTTCGATCCAAAGCATTTTACTCTTATCAAATAAGATAAAAAAAAAATAGAACGTATGAATAGAACAAGATTTTTCGAACCTAACTAATTTTATTCTAACACGTTCAAATAATTATTTTACCAATAACTTAGTTAGATGATAATAATCATACAAATTTATTTATATCATAGAAATGTGATTGCCAAAAAATGTCAATGCTTGGTATTTTTTGTATATTTAGATTGTAAACACAACTCTATTTATATGGATTTTACCCACAAATCTATTTTAATGAACCTCAATAGGTTTTTGCTCGATATTTTATAGATTAATAATGAGAATGATTAATCAATTATAGAATTATATCTAAAAGTAACATGAGTAAAATGATAAGCAATGAAATTTTGAAATGACTATGTCAAATTATATTACATATAAAGATTACGTTATGTAAAATTGAGAAAACATTAATCGAAGGGAACTGTAATCACCCATTCTTTCTATTAAAATCATTAAAATATATATGATTTGGTTTTAAGATTTATAAATTTTGGAGGATTTCAATTAACATAGCAAGAGGAACAATATATAAGTATGAAAAGTAAATCAATTAAATGAAATAAGAGATTAAAAAATCTAATGCAAATATTATTGAGAAGTAATGGCCTTGCTAGTAAATGTCAGGTAAAATAAAAGAATGTTAATAATCATTGTTAAGTAGAATAAAATAATATTAAAATATACTAGAAAAAAATATATATTTAATTATGATAAAAATATAAGATGATGAAGATAATTGTAAATTCATATAAAAATAATTGATACAGAAAATTTTAAAAAATAAGAAGAAAAATAAAAATGATATACCAATTGAAATGTAATAACAATATTAAATAAATATAATATATTTATAATTAAAAAAATATGAACAATATTAAATCTAGATTTGGATAAGTCAAAATACATGTTACAGAGGTGTTCATAAATCAATTCATGGTAATTCATTTTTCACATTGATGTTTACAAAAGTATTCTTTCATCACCCATGTGCTAGTTCATGTACAAATATCATTTACATATGCAATTCAGTTCTTATTATCAATTGAGATTGGAAATAGTTTGGATTTTGAGACACTAGATTCATGTATTTGTACTTTATTTCTTATTTGAAATATTAGTTTTCTATTACTATTTATCATATATATATAATTAAGTGAATATATTATCACACTTACAACATTTAAGATAATTATCTTCTAATTAATATTTTAAAGATATTTATAATATTAAAAATAGTATATTTATCACATTTAAGATAGTTATCTTCTAATTAATATTTGAAGGATATTTATAATATTGAAACTAGTATAATTAAACGGAAATAGTTTAGATATCTTTTATAACATGTTGGAAAAATAATGTCTAAATCTTTATTCTACAAAATATATATATATATATATATATATATATATATATATATATATATATATATATATATATATATAATGTTAATCTTGTGTATATCTATATTTTCAATATTTTCATAAAATTGTAACAAATCTTATTTTAAGCGGTGATTTCCAAATCATCGTCTAAACAAATTTTATAATCATTGTATTTCCTACAAACATTTCTTTATTAGAATAGTAACAATGTGGCTCTTATTATTGATAGGATGTGTAGGAATAATTATGTATTTAAAAAATTATGAAAAAAAAACGTTAAATAATGGATCGATTTACGGATGAAAGTTTGTCACATCCCGGAGGCAGACTTGAGCTCTTAAAAACATGATCAAATTAATTATTTCAATGAGAAAGAATGCAGCCCCTTAGCAATCAATCACGAAGATTAGAAGTCTCTCATTGCATTTATTAGTCTTCCTAAATGGGCATCTTCGATCGAGATTTTATACAATCCTCATAGGCTGTGAGATAAAAGGCGATCAGATTGAGAACAATAAAAGCTTAGGCTCATGGAACTTGATCACATAACTACAGCATGTTCGATATATTCCCCGGAAAATATTTTTTAAATTGAAATGTACGTACACTTTATTGTTGAGCGTAACTCGTCGGTGCGTTACAAATAATAAACTGGCAAAATTGAATCTGCAATCTATCGCCCCACATCTTTTGCTTCTGACCGACTAAACAATCATGTGGGACATACATAACACTCGAAACAAAATATTAATATCGACTAATTTCAAATTCAGTCAAAAATGAAAGTTACCAGCTAAATAAGGTGCTCCCATACTCAATAATCCCATTCATGAAGATAAAATGACTGGCACAAAAGAGTCATGAAGGGCATGGCATTTGAAGCAGAACGTGATTCTATGCCAAGAATGACCTGCCGACTATATTGAATTTTAATTCACTTGGTACATTCCAACAAATTTCAGATCATCATGTGGGCAAACCATTCTTGGCTGAGTAACACATTCTGGCTCCTAATGCAAGTCTCCCTCGTGAATTTTAAAAACTTCACAGAAATCCTAATGAAGGGTAATGTTCAAACATGCATGGATATGTATAGTGCGTTAAAGCCATCTGAATCATGAAAGCGAATATAGGGAAATAAGATTTGGCGTGTGCTTAATTCGCCGCGTAATGCACGCCACATGCCACCGCATATTTTTAACGAATCGATTATCGACTCATTTGGTTTTTTCGTAAAAACAGTAATTGTCAGCTCAACACATATAAACATGATTGAAAAGAGAAAGATACCTTATTCCTGATGTCATATTCCTCACCCAATAAGTGACATTATTCCTGAGTTTTGTCGGGCGGTGAGAAAAAGAAGCATGCACCATTTCATGCGATGATCATGCTGTCAGCACTGCCAACTTTGCACACGAATTTATCCTTTAGTTATAGACCCTCGTTTCTATGAGTACGTGCAAAGACTTTTAAAATAAATCAGAAACCCACCACGGTCAAACTACATAAATTAAACTTAAAAGAAATCAACTTTGTTAGTTATATATTATACTGGGAAATCCTTTATATTAAGAACAATCGCAAGGTAAAGGAACATACGTTTCATAGGGGGAATGACTCGAATAATATTCAATTAAATTGTCCTCATCACAGTGAACTGTCAATAGAGGACGAATCTCCGTTTAGTCGCTCATCACACTAAATTCTCAATAGACGATGCTGAATCTCTGGTTAGTCGCTTAAGACTGGTGTCATCAAAAATCATTGTTAGAATTTGTAAGGTGTTTACAGGTTTTAAATCATTTTATATTATATAATTTTCATAATATACATGGATGATTTTTTATCTAATTTTTAAATATAAGTTTGTAAAAAAGTCATATTTGCACATTCGTTATAGTTAAACAAGAATGTATTGAATCTATCATTGAATATCTGATATGGTTAAAAATAATAAAAATCAGTATAACTTATTAATTACCAGATTTAATGAGACTGAAATTATTTTTATCAATAGTTTATTATTGTTTTTTAAAGATAAAGTGTTCTCATTGATTATCAATCTTTAAATGAAATTTTGTTACGATTTTATATTTTTATAATCTATTATTGTTAAATTCAATTATTGACTGATATTTCAAATAGATTATGTGTGGTAGTAGTTGCAATAGTGTTTGGTTGTGTGCTTAATTCTATAATTAATGATTTCATGGACTTATTACTGTAGTTGAGTATATTATTAATCTGTGTTTATTTATTGATTTTTGATATGATATAATTGATGTTCTTTTTGGTGGTTGTAAGTTCTATCTATGAGCTAAGAAAATGTTGGTGGTTGTACTCCTAGAACTAAATGAAATCTGAACAAATCAGACAAGTTTGATATGTATATTTGTTTGATTTTGTTTTCTGTCAACTTTGGTCCTTGTGCTTATTGAATTTTATTGTACATTACCTTGTCATTTTTTGTGTACCTTGTCCATTGTTGTTAATTACTGTTAATTGTTGTTATGATTATTTCAACCATGGTCTTTATTCTGCCTTACACCAGCTCCAATCTATTCCACCACGTAGGCCGTCATTCTTTCCCACACACCTTACTAGATCCTATTTACTTCTTCAAACACGTACCTAGGCCTACCCTTCACACCCCCATTGAAACCCTTGACACCCCATTTCCTTGATCGATCCTTTTGACAGTATAAAACCTTAGACTAATGTGGTGACATGTCATTTAATTAGCTATTTATATTGTTAGCGTCGACCTTGGTATTAAAATTGGTTTAAATAAATTTATTTAAATGTTGAGTTAATTGACTTAGATCGATGATGTGTTGGACTTTGTATTATTATCATTTAATATGGCTAGTGGCATGGACAGTGCAGATAATAATGTTAATCCATTATATTAATGTTAATCACAAAGTTTAATTCATAATCTACGTTTCTATTGGTTGGTGATTGGATTAGTAACTGAGTTCCCCAGATGGGTGATTAATGTTGAAGTTGGCAAGGTATTTGCCTTGGGATACGAAGGATTTCTCTCTCATCTAATTCAATGTAGAATTGAATGGGTATGGGAAAGTGGATGGAAGGAATGGGAGTTGGGAAAGAGGACATAGGGAGTTAGAAAGATAGAAGATTAGAGGAGGAAATAGTGAAAGTTTTGATTAGTTTTAATGTTGTCCATCATAGATCTGGATACACAATAGTTGCTTAGGAAGATTATAGAGGGTTTTTATCTATCTTGGTTTCTTAGAGTTTTTTTATTATATCAAGAAAGTCATATTTGTTTTTTGGTTATTTGTTTGATTGTGTTAATTGGAAAATAATGTTAAGAAGTTGGTTATGCAGTCAAAAGTCATAGGACATCTAGATGCAAATGTAGACCCCAGAAATCAATACATCAACATATATCATTTGCATATGAACTTACAAATGGATATATATATATATATATAGGATATATGGACGTTCTAATTTGAATCTATTTATTTTGTTTTATGATTTGACTCTACATGTAAATGTTTTATAGCTTACCTATTATGTGTTAGTTCTTTAACTTGCAATGATTTTTTGAGTGCATGCTAATTATAGAAACTATGTGGTTTCACTATATGTGGGTTTTTGGTTTAAATCTGATTATGTATTTTTACCAAGATTTGGATGGGTTAATAAAAATAACTCTATTCTATTGCTCGACTAATAGTGTCTACATATAAAACCCTGTAGAACATTTTGGAAATAATAAGTGGATGATCTTTCCTTATATTATGCGGCACGATTTCATGTCTTGGATATTATATTTTATGTCAACTTGGGTGGTTGAAATCACCTATGTATATATATGTATATTCTATTAAAAACATTTTGTTTAAAATGGTGACTAAGATTTGTTTCAAAAGGTGATTACATACTTTGTGTGGAAATACTTGGCTATCTGAGTGTTTTATACTCCATTTGGGGTATGTTGATATTTTATTATATCAATTATGTTGTGGTATTCAAAACATGAAGTGATGTGGGATGTGTTTTAAGCGTCATTGTAAAATGTTTCAACTATGGTTTACTAAGTTGTTACCCTAATACAAACTATTATGTTTTCACTTGTGTTGATTTTTATAGCCATTTGGTATTGAGTCTTTGACTACAAAGTCAATTAAAACTTAAACCTTTATTAAGGTCGAATGGGTTATTCGATGACTACATTACATTTGGATGGTTGGTAGAATCAGGACTGTGTTATATTTTATTCTGTTTAAGTATATGTTGTAAGTCACTTTCTCTTCACTAAATTTTTACAATACATGATTGTTTTGATTTCATGGGTTAAGTTGTATTTTTTACTAAGGTTTAATATTGGTGACTACATTATTTAAATCAT
>JARHVA010003111.1:242500-250000 GCA_037957365.1 Torreya grandis | reverse complement strand
ACGTTTAATATTAAATATTTTATGGTAAATGATAATGATTTCTCCATTTTATTTCTAAAAATAATATTCATTTTTAATTATCGAAACTTATATATATATATATATATATATATAACATTTTCTCATGAATGATAATGATTTCTTCATTTTATTTCTAAAAATAATAATCATTTTTAATTATTGAAACATTTTCTCATGAATGATAATGATTTCTTCATTTTATTTCTAAAAATAATAATCATTTTAAATTATTGAAACTTATA
This sequence comes from Torreya grandis, assembly GCA_037957365.1. NCBI lineage: Eukaryota > Viridiplantae > Streptophyta > Pinopsida > Cupressales > Taxaceae > Torreya > Torreya grandis. The sequence continues at coordinate 249,737 of JARHVA010003111.1, read as the reverse complement.
TATATATATATATATATATATATATATATATATATATATATATATAAATATAAATAATTTAATATCAAACATTTTATGGTGAATGATAATGATTTCTCTTATTTCTAAAAAGAAAATTCATTTGTAATTATCCAAGCTTATTTTTAAATTTTGTTTCAAATTTTAATTTAAGAATAGTTTTTTCCATATAAATATATTTAAATAAATTCAAATTCAAAAAATATCATGTAGTATATCTGAAATATAAATATTATCCATATTTATAAATAAAATAATAATATAATAATTTCAAAAGGATAAAGATTGTGTATTTGTGCTTACAATGTTGTAAATTAAGGTCTGTCTTAGAAATTTGAACATAAAAATACATAAAGGAAGCCAATACATCCTAAACCCATATTGGTTACCATGCGAAATTAAAAATAAATACAATAAAAAAAATTAAAAAATAAAAAATATCTCAACCATGTATTCCACTATGAGATAAACATCCACACCCCAAGTATAAATTAACGAGTCATTTCGTATGAATTAGTGAGTCACTTGGTATTAATTTAAAATTCGATCCATGCGGTTTTTTAATGATAATACTTCAATACCATGATAACAGTAAATATTCCATACATTGATCAATATAAAATGGATATCATCTCCCCCGTCAACATATAAAATTATAGCAGATGATGCACGGTAATTTTCATATTCTTAATTTTTTTGAAAAAAATCTGGTGCAAGCAATTTCTATAAATGTTATCATATGTCAGAATTTGGTGTAGTATGTCATAATGGTTACAATGAAAAATATTTTATATTATAAATCAAATTAAAATATTAAACTTGTTCAATAACAATTTTCATGTAAAATGACACTCATTTCTTGCTAGAGTCAATTTTTTCATAAATTTTATATCAATATGTTAATTTTTCAGAGATTTAAAGAAGTTTTGAATTTTAGAAAGAATAACTTTAACTTATAATAAACTTTTGTTATGGATTCATGCTTCTTCCAATTTATCTCTCTTTCTAGGCTTTAGAAAGAATAACTTTAACTAGTAATAAAATTTTGTTATAGATTCATACCTCTTCAATTTATATCTATTTGTGGGACTTTTTCCCTTCTTCCATTAGCCTCATCATATTAGAATTATCTTTCCATCTTAAGCTAATTTATTAATTGTGTTCATAGAAAGCTTTTGACTTCAATATTTGTTCCTCTTCCAATTTTTGAGATATTTATAATTGTATTATTACCACCCAAATATAACTATTCATTAGGAAAATAATATTATTCATTTTTTTGCTCCGTGCTTTTCGTCATCTCCACTTATACAATCTCTTTGCATAAAAGCCCTTTTGTTGTCTTCTCCACCAGCATCCAATAATTTTTGTGTAACTACACTCGCGTAAAACCACATCCATTCTCCATTCCACATTGAAATGTCCTTTAAATTTATAAGACATTAATTTTTCATTCCAAGGATGAATTTTGTCTTTATTTTCAGTCTGAAATGGATGATAAAATCCCAATATTCACTAACCTACGTAGTTGAAGTACACAATATGAAATGAAATGCAAAATAGTGCCGTCTAAATTAGTACGTCTAATAAATGAATATTTAAATTTAAAATCATTAAAATTAACTCATCTCAAAATCTTGATCTAGAAGCTTACGTGTCTCATTTGATATTTAATTTTGATTCTTTCAATGTTGTAATATTATATCAAACAAAACGTGGAAAGGTAAACTAATATTTACTCGCCTTTGCTGTCACGATGACAAAATCGCAATCTGCCACCACTAGGATTTTTGTTCGCCTAGATGGTAAATAATCGAGTGATTCAGAGGGAATGGAAGTGCATTATCACCTACAAGCCTGAGGCAGGAGGAAGATGAGGGGGATAAAAGAGGTAGAGTGGCGGTCCCTTTTATTCCTGACGCGAGGGCTGTGTTATGAAGGGGTGGTCAATCTGAACCGATGGCAGGCATGGGGGAGGATAGTGTGCGAGGTTCATCGACGAAGCAGTCCGTAGGTGTTGTAAGAAAGAGCTCAGGGCAGCCATCTACCCTCGTCAAGGTTGATTTTCGAGCAGTCAATCCTTCATTTGGCCAATCGGTTTGTTAGATTGAGCAGCCAAGGGTCTTGGGTCCTGTAAAAGCTTCTCCGATTGTCATTTTTAAGGAGGAGGTTCTTAATGAGGCGCTTCAAAGTGAGGATTGGTATATGGAAATGGTCTAATGTGCAGATTTGATAGGTTTTGGCATACCCTTGTTCTTCATAAGTGGCTTTTTGATTTGTGGCATCATATTTTGGAGTGTAGTATGGAATTATATCTCTGTGTTAGAGGTTTTTTTATTGTGGTTTTCGATTATCATGCAGATTGTATTAAAATCATTCCGGACAAATATTTGAGTTGTGATCATCTCCTTCTACTCCTAAATTTTTAGTCTCCAAATTTTAATCCTTTGGCTCAAAATCTCTCTCGTAAATCCATTTGGTCGCAACTGTTGTATCTTACTCTCCAATTTTTGTTATAGATTGGGATGATGACTATTGGAGAACCTTGGGTGAATTACTAGAAATTGATGCTCTTAATTTGAATTTCTCCCAAACAGTGTTTCTTAGGATTATTTTTAGTTTGGATAATTATGATGACCTTCCTGAAATGATTGAGTTGAAAGTTAATGACAGATGTTGGTCACAAATATTTGATTATGAGGGACTTTCCATTTGGTGTTTTTAGTTATTAAAATTTGGTCTTTTTTATACTTATTGTCAAATTCCAAGCACAAAGTGGCATCTTCATGGTGGAAGGTGGCAAGTGAAGACCATCTATTAGTATTCCTGGTTTGCGATCCTGTTTGTCTTCTTCAGTCGTTTCATAAGTCCTCAATGAGGAGGTTCCAAAACTGGATTTGGTTCATATGGTGCCACCACCTCAGATCTCAGAGGTTGTTAGGTCTATTGAGATTAGTAATGTTGATTTAGTTAGAAGTATTAAGGCATGTAGAGGCTCATTTGTGGATATGTGTAGATCTCCACATTTGGATGCATATTTTTTGAGTAATCTAAAAGAATGGATGGTTGTAAGAAGTAATAAAAAAGGATGACTCATACCTAGCTCCGCTTCCAGGGTACTTAACTCTCACATTAAAATGAATAAGGGTGAGACGTAGCTCTATTTAGATTTCTACTTCTATTAATTGTTTTCTCTAATATAAAGTGGAAATATTTTTAAATACTTTATGGTTGTTAGTATGATTTGTAGTAGGTTGGTCAGATGCCTTGGCAGTTTTGTCATTAAGCCATGCCACTTTAGTATTTTGAGTTTTGTGTTTTCCAAAAGGGACCTTGTAAACCTTGAAATCTATCTATAAATTTTGTATTAAACAAAAATATATTGGTTTAGTAAATTTATCTATGTGATGTGTTACACAAGTTTATTATTGCTCTATGTATTTGTATAAATTTATGTAATTATGTTTTGTTGTGTAAAAGTTAGTTTTGTTGTTTTTTCAATCTTTTTGTGCACATATTTTTAGTGTGGTTTTGGGATTCCTACTAGCATGCTTGTGTTTGTAATGTTTTGTGTGTATTTTATTTTACATAGTTGTTGTTTCTTCTAATATAAATATGTTTACGAAGATTTGCACAAGAAATTATGTTATTATTTTTCACAACCAAAATAGTGTGGATATTTTAAGTACATTTCCATTAGTCTATTATATCTCTTGATCTAGAGTTGGTAATTCATTACAGAAGAAACTTTGATTTTAATGACATTTGTTGGAGGAAATTTATCTTCATTGTAAACATAATGCCACAAATTTTAAGTCACATGGAAAATATTTTTATAAGTGTGGCATTATAATTTCTTCAATTTTAATGACATTTGTTGGAGGAAATTTGTCTTCATTGTAAACATAATGCCACAAATTTTAAGTCACATGGAAAATATTTTTATAAGTGTGGTATTATAATTGAGAAGACATGAAAATAATGCAACAAATATTTTTCATGGTAATTTCAATTTATAAAGACTCATAATTTCATGTGAATTTTGTTTTGTGCACTTGGTTTATGTGCATATAACATGCAATGTGTTAAAAATGATCCATTGATGAATATTAATCATTTTGTCCTAAAATTTAAGAAAGATTATAATGATTCATTTAATTTTATTCATGATTTAATGATGATGTGTGGAGATATAACTTGTTATTGTGCCTTGGAATTTATAGAGATATTTAATGTTTTTTCCACACTAAGGTGTATTAATGTTGTTAAGGCCCTAAAAGAACTTAATGTAAGTAGGTAGGTCTTGTTCATTTATGAAAATGACCATATACCTATATCAAGGGACTTTTAGGGGCAATGTCGGGGACATAGGATAAATTTTAGATGATTAAAGATTTATGAATTTCTGTGGAACATTATAGCTTTGATCTTAGTTCTAGGACATATATAATTGTAAATATTATGATTTAATAAGCAAAGATATATGGATCTAACATTTTAATGCATCTCATGATAAGATTTTGGTGTCATTTATGTTTATTTGCCTAATTAATTTTGTGTGGTTTAAATATAATAAATAACTATATTTTTATTGTTGTATTTTATATTGCATTTGGATTAAGTGTTCTAAGGCTAACAATTCTAAGGTATATCTTAGTTGATAGCCCTAATTGTAAATGAATCATTTGGTAATAGATAATGGTTTCATCCTTATCATTTCTATTTAATTTCTTTAATTTATGAGAACGAGTAAAAATTAGTTATAGAAAATTTCTAGCAAGATTGTTTGGAATAAGGTCTAAGTAATGTGTTTATCTTTTATCATAACTTGGTAGATTGATCTATGGTTAGGTGGTATAAAATCCCAAGTGGTTTGAGTGCCAAGATTAGTAGATCTAGTAGAGTTATTGAGAAAAATGTAAGCTGAAATGGAGGCAAAGAAAGACACAAATCATTTAGGGGTTGAAGTGGTAGATGGTGAAATTAATGTTTAGGTTGCAAAATTGCTCTTTAGGATCAAGTTATGGCAGAAGAGGTTAGGGAACCTAAATAATTATTTTTCTCTATTTGTTATGAGAATGAAATGTAAACAAAATTTGGACATTGAAATTTATTTTTTAAGTTTGAATTATAAATATCTCATCAACTATATCATTAAGTTAGGAAAATAATTTAAGTATTCTATCATGTAATATCCTAAGATGGTTAAGTTACTCCAAATTTTTTTGAAAGGTCATTCATCCTTATGGTAGGAGCATATAAAAGAAAAAACTCAAGTCAAGGAATATTTTTTTGTGTGAAGATAAAGGTTTTAGATTATAATATGTGTTTTATTAAGAAACATAAAATATTGTGATAAGAGAGATGAATGTAAAATTTTACATTGCAAAGTGCTATATAATTACCATTAGAGTGGGCCATATTGAAGATGATGTTAAAAATGTCTCAAGGCATGTAAATGAGTTGACATGTAAATTCATAATGCATAACATTAGTGTACATTAAGGAATAGGAAACGTTATTGTATAAAAATTAAGCATTAATACAATGGAAAACAAGATTTATTCATGTATGTAGATTTAGCAGAGGTTAATATGCACATGTGAAATAAGGTGATGTATTTAATTCCTATTGGAATGATATAAATGCCTAGAGAAGCAAATGTGTTTTAAAAGGTAGATAATCTTGTAGATAATGTATAGTTGATGGATTCAATAGTACATGTTTTAGATGTAGTGATATTATACATAAAGCATTGGATTATAATAAAATACATACTGAAACAAACAAAATAACTAATGCGAGTGAATATATTATAAAAAAGAATATTAAATAATGTGGTGTGTCTATTCATAATATATATTAACCACAAATTTGAGGAGGTATTTCATAAGTTAAGTATATTTATGAAATTGTGTGTATATTCCTTGTGTATTGTAAGTGCACAAATTTTGGGGACAAAAAGGGGCCTACCCATGGACATGTTTTTCCTTAAAATTGAGAAATATAAACTTATATAAAATATTTGAGATGGCTAGCCTTAAAATTTGACTCTCGTGTAAGAACATGAATTGTATAATTTTTAGTCTAATTTAGAAAATACTATTTATTTAAACAAGTGGTTAAGTATATCTTAGAAAAACATATAAAGTTTGAATATGAACTACTTTTTAATAAAATAAAGTCTCTAGCCAATTGTGCATTCCCTCATGTTTTGAGTATCATTTAATATTGTTTGAGACCATTTGGTGAAATTTTAGATATGATCATGTGATTTTTATCCTATATGGTTTTATAATTTTTAAATGAATAATGTTTTTAGTTAATCTTACAAGTAAATAGATCATGAAAACTGACAAAAAATGGATAGACAGACTTGTGTACCCCCATTTAAAAAATAAAAACTAGTTTTCTTGAATGTGTGTAGAGTTAGACCTAGTTTGTAACTTTATAACATTTTTTTTCATTTGTGTGCATGAGAAAAGGATACATAAACATATATAGGCATTCATATTTTTAGCACATCATTGCGTTAAACACACAAACCCACATAGATTTAAAACTTATAATAGTCCAAAATATATAAAAATAATATATTTGCATCAACATATTTATACTAACCTCGAGCAATGAACCTAAAATGAAACTAATTTTTTTTAACATCACATAAGAAGAAGATAAAATATATTATTGATTAACATATAATAATACTCCATATTAGTACCCAATATCCTAGAATATGTTCATGGTCATTCTTCCAATTATTTTAATGTCATTTATAAAAGATTATCAAAAGGTTTAATATATCATTTACACATATCCATTGAGTGAATTTTTGAGATGATAGACAACATAATTAATAAATATCACTCTTCTCCGTCAGATGCATATGGATATGCAAAAGTCCCTAACTTAATGGGATTTAATCAATAATGAATATCACTCTTATCCATTATATGGATGAGGATAGACAAAAGTGCACCATGTTATTCTATCAAATTTAAATAATCTTAACAAAGATAATTCTTTTACGAGAAATATCTAAAATATAATTTATTCACATAAGTATGGCCTAACATAAAATCATTTTCACCTCAATTTTAAAGTTTCTAATAATAAAAATAGTAAACGATCATGCTTGTATTTATTGTGTATATTCCAAATCATGAATAAACTTACAATTATTTTATCTTTATATATATATATATATATATATATA
>JARHVA010003111.1:227500-232500 GCA_037957365.1 Torreya grandis | reverse complement strand
TTTGATTCTGGCAAGCGAAACAATTAAAACTCAACAAAAGTATAATAGCCTTCTCAAGGACAAGGAAAACGGTTCCTAGGTGACGTACACCCTAACCATAAATTTAATAGTGCCAACAACCGAGTAGAGGACATATATCTCAAAACTAATTTGTAAGACTGAAAATAATTCAACTGAAAGCAACCTCTTCGGGAAAAACAAAACAGGAATAATGGGAACTAGTCAGAGTCACTCCAACAACATTCACTAAACTAATTTAACTTGTATATATTTTATTTCTTTTTAGACGGGGCATTATAGTTAATTTCTAAGGTGCTAGAACTCAATCTTTTGTAGAGCCTTATATGTAACTTTGATCTTCTTATATGTCCCAAGGAAAACTAAATGCTATTAACAAGTGCAAGAGACAAAAGAGATGTTGGGGACAGTCCTTTAGTAATTAAATGGAATCCAATCCATCTTGCATGGAAAATAACCTACCAGCTGTCTAATTTTCCAGACAGAATCAGACCTATATGACAAATATTCTGCACATTGGCTTTATCCAAAGCCACCCAACTTCTTCATGTCTTCCAAGTGATAGATGGAAATGTCATTTCTAGTGTTTTAATATGTCTAAAAATAGATCTTTGATGTCCATTATCACCTTACATCTCATCAATTCAACATACATAGGCAAATGAATAAGGAATTAGTTCAGGGCAAATATTAAAAATATTAGAATACGGTCCACTAGCCAGATACCACGAAACCAACGTAGGGTGCAGAAACATGGAATAATTATCTTTGTTTGAGATCAGTCAAAGTAACATGTAATATAATTTATTGCTTACTATTGTTCCATCTTATATCCATTCATAACTAAAATAATGTCCATTATAATGTAGCCCGATTTCTGATCAGAAAAATGTTATTTCAATTAAACCCTACTAATGAACCTTTTTTTTAAAAAAAACTGTGTTGAAAATTAAAACTTAATTTATAAAAATATAGACCATAGCTATGTACAGGTGGTGAAAATTCAATGAACAACTGATAAATATAATGTGGTAGATGACAGGAACAATAAATACTAATGATTTACACAATACATGTAGTATAGTAGACATACAGGCAAGCAGAACTGGCAAATAAGCAATCTTGTGCTAAACTCTATATCAAACTCATAAATAATATAATAAGGACTTAGTATCAATAAAATAAGAACAATGAAAACTATAAATAGTAAGACATTATAATCCTCTAGGAATAACAAGGGGAAGATAAAATGGCATAAATGCACTTTCCTACAAAGAATTTGTTTTCACAGGAAAATCTCCCTCTACTGTACTCCTCTTTTACGCCTTGTTGCACCTCCATTTTGAACATTGTTGAATCTGATTAAGTTCCCTAATGTTGTGCCCTCCTGTCACTCTTTTCCCCTCAAATAACGGCACCGGGATGGACCACACGCTCCCTCCATTCGCTTCTTCCAGGGAAATGTTGAATAAAAATGAAAGTAAATCTACCTTTGAAATATCCTTTAGTTGTAGACTTTTTATATGCATATCCTAATTTTTAAACATCTAAAATTTGAATATGAATTCCTACTTTTTAATAAAATAAAGTCTCTAATAAATTGTGCATTCCGTCATGTTTTGAGCATCATTTAATATTGTTTAAAATTATTTGGTGAAATTTTATATACGATCATTTAATTTTTATTTTATATTGTTTTATAATTTTTCAATGAATAATGTTTTTAGTTATTTTTACAAGTAAATAGATCTTGAAAACTAACAAAAAAATAGATAGATGGACTTGTACCCTCTAACCCACCCAGCGGCCACCCACCTGCTCCCCCCCGCCCCCGCCCCCCTTCTTTTAGTCAACTACTTCAAAAAAATGAAAACCTATTTTTGTGAATGTGTGTAAAGTTAAACCTAATTTGTAAACATATAATATTTTTTTCATTTGTATACATAAAATAAAAAGATATAAACATATATAAACATGATATTTTCAGCATGTCATCACCCTTTTATATATATATATATATATATATATATATATATATATATATATATATATATATATATAAAACTTATAATAGTTCAAAAGTTATAAAAATAATATATTTGCATCAGCATACATGTAATAACCTCGAGCAAAGTAACTAGAATTAAACCAACTCTTTTTTTAACGTCACATAAAAAGAAGACAAAATATATTATTGCTTAACTTATAATAAGACTCCATATCAATACCCAATATCCTTCGATATGGTCATGGTCATTCTTCCCATTATTTTAATGTCATTTCTAAAAGAATATTCGAAAGGTTTAAGATATCATTTACACATATCCATTGATTGAATTTTTGAGATGATAGACATCATCAGTAATAAGTATCACTCTTATCCATCAAATGGATGTGGATATACAAAAGTCCCTAACTTAATGGGATTCGATCAATAATGAATATTACTCTTATGCATCAGATGGATGGGGACACACAAAAGTGCAACATGTTATTTTAGCATATTTAAATAATTTTAACGAAGATAATATTTTTATGAGAAATATCTAAAATATACTTTATTCACATAAGTACGACTTAAAATAGAATCATTTTCATCATAAATTTAATTTTTTTAACAATAAAAATAATAAAGGATCATGTTTGTATTCATTGTGTATATTTCAAATAATAAATAAACTAATAGTTATTTTATCTAGTAGAGAACTTATATCTCAAAACCAATTTGTAAGAGATATAATTCAACTAAAAGCAGCCTCCTCGGGAAAGAAAACAGAAATAACTGAAATTAGAAAGAGTCACTCTATCAAACCATCACCAAACTAATTTAACATGTATATATTTTATTTATAATTCAACTAAAATCAGCTTGCTGAGGGAAAAGAAAACAGGGATAACCGAAATTGGAAAGAGTCACTCTATCAAACCATCACCAAACTAATTAAACCTGTATATATTTTATTTATATTGAGATTGGGTGCTATAGTTAATTTATAAGGTGTTAGCACTGAATATTTTGTACTCTTATATTTTATTTCATCTTATTATATCGCCCAAGGAAAACTAAATGCTACTACCAAGTGAAAGAGAGAAAATAGACACTGAGGATGGTCCCTTCAGTTACCAAATCGACTCCAATACATCCTTTCGTGGCAAATAACCTGCAAGCTGGCTATTTTCCCAGCCACAATCAGACCTAGCGACAATCAGACCTATGCGATAAATATTCTACCAGGTGGCTTCTTCCCAATCCACCCAACTGCTTCTTCTCTTGCTAGTGATATGTGTAAATGTCATCTATAGTGTTTTAATATCTCTAAAAATAAATATTCGATGTCCATTACTGTCTTAAAAGGAAAACTATTCTCCAATTCGACATACACAGGAAAACGACTGGACTTAATTCAGTTCAAATATAAATAAGATTCTAGTATACGATCCATTAGCCAGAAACAATGAAACAAACGCAGGAAGTATCAAAAAGGAATAACTATCTTTGTTTCATGTCAGTCATATTGATATTCATTCTGATTCATTCTTTACCATTGTGCTATTTTCTATCCATTCACAATGAAATTAAGGCTCAGTATACTAAAGTGCCATTTCCAATCAGATAAAAAGTATTTCAATTAAACCCTACTATGGAACCTTTTAAAGAAAACTATCATGTGTTCAAAATTAAAAGTTGGTTTCCAATAATACAAACCCAAATCCATGTATATTTGGTGTAAAATCAGTGAAAAACGAATAAAAAGAATGTTCCAGATGAGAAGAACAAGAAATACTAATGATTCACCAATTACGTCCACCATACAAGCCAAAAAGGCAAGCAGAACTCGTAAATAATCAATCTGGTTGTAAACTCTACATGAAACTAATAAATAATCACAAATCTAAATAATAAGAAGTTGTAAACTTTTAGGAATAAAACGGAGGGGAGATAAAATGGCATAAATCAACTTACCTAGAAGTAATTTGTTTTCCGAAGAAAATCTCCCTCTACTACACTCCTATGTTGTGCCTTGTTGTACCTCCATTCTGAACATTGATGAATCTGATTAAGTGCCGTCATGTTGTAACCTCTTCTCTCTCTTTTATCCTCCAATAATTGTTCCTAGTTGTCTTGCATGCTCCCTCTATTTCATTCTCCCAGGAAAACGTTGAATAAAAACCAAAGAAAACCCGACCTTGGAATATCCTTCTATTGTAGACTTCTGATAGGCACATCTTCTTCTTCTTTTCCTAATCCTTATGCGATAGGCTTATAATGCATATCCATTCATCTATAAAATTACTATATATGAAATTAGAAGGATTAAATCTAACATTCTCTACCCTAGGCACTCATTCCAGTTGACAACCTGGATGGTTATATTCTTACACCATAATAAATGTCTGACATTGTAAGACAAAATTCCCAGGTGCAGTTAAAAGGAATAAATCATGTTTTGATTTATTTAAACCACCTCATGCATTAGAATCATCTGTTTTATTTAACTTCTCAAGAAAATATCTCATAGGATCATCAAGAAAGATCATTTCCCAGCATTTAAGAAAAATGTGACCTAATTGCATTTAATGCATAATGACAAAAAAATGCTATTTATATATACCATGAGCATTTACCCCTCCCTTTGTAGTACTTATAAAGTATGAAATTATAATGTAAACTAATAAGGGGTCCACGTAACACATTAACCATAATAAAATAACTATTCAAGATTATATTCTCACCAGAATAAAATTAGCTGGTTGTTAGCATGCACTTCTTATGATGTGGAACGCTTAGGGTCAATAATGTCCACCTTAAATGCAGACTTCTCATAAGGACAACACTATTCTTCCAATAGTATTCAATATCTTATAGTTTAATTCTTAATTGATAGTAAATACTATGTGAACCACAAGTGACTAAATGTGATATTGTGATCACCATCTCAACCACACCAGCCCTTTTTTTTCCTTGCCATAGTCAACTCTAC
>JARHVA010003111.1:217500-222500 GCA_037957365.1 Torreya grandis | reverse complement strand
TGTGTGTGTGGGGGGGGACTCTACTATTTGAGATGCACCATTGAGTAGGATAAAAATCATCTAGTATTGTAAGCTATATACTCTTAGTAATACTATTATCATTATATTAATCATCAAAATTTAAGCTCTTCTTTAGCTAATGTTCATATTAGTGATGTAGCTTAGTTTGGGATTTTATAAACAATCATAACTCTACATATCCTCATATGATATCAAATTAAACAATCACTCCTCTCTAGCAATCCAACTCCCCTAAGCTATGTTACTTTTAAAGAATAACAAGGTTTATAAAAACAATCATCACACATCATGGAGTCTTAAGCTTATATTCAGGTGATTATAACGATGTTAGTGTGACAATAATTTTAAGAGAATTAAAACTTCTTAAAATAACATAAAAATAACAATTTGGGTAATGAACCTTATGCATTTCATCATACTTACATGAGTAGTAGGTTACACCTATATATACTAATATTCAATCCATAATTGTCAACTTCATTACTTATTATTCAATTATTACTACTTTTAGTCTTATCACAATATAAACCTTTCTTAATTGTTAAAATTACTATTTATTTATTAAACCTTATATTGTTTTCTATCTCTAAGATGAAGACAATTAAAAGGAAGCTGAAATGTTATATCTTTACCAAGTATACTATAATTTCTATAAGAGGTTAATTATTTAAGCTTAGCTATCAATTGTTCATTTAGTTCAAAGTATAATAACAGTACTCAGGATGTCTTAAGTTACTTATTTTAATGGTATTGGTATGATTAGCAAAAGAGACTTAAAATAATTAGTTAGTAACTAATTAAACAATTCTTGGGATATTAGGTTCACTCATTTAAGGATTTTAGGTTCACTCATCCTAAAGTAAGAGTGGTGAGATGTTACCTTAATTTTATGAAAACATAAACAAGGTTTATCCTCTATTTGTTTTAATGAGGCGAATTCATTTGAAACAATTTATCTAAGTTCATATTAGATATACATTAGGTTTATGAAGGTTGATTACAATGTAAAATATTAACACAAATAGGTATGTTAATTTGTCCCCAAGACAAATCCTACTTCACCAGCCAATACCCTAACTTCTCTAACTTATTACACAATTTGTTTATAAGGATAACTTCTCTAATTTATTACACAATTTGTTTTTAAGGAATATTAATTAATACAGATCTATAACTAAACATTTACACAAAGAAATTTTAGATGTATAATAATACATTATACCATTCAATGTTAGACTAGTCTAGATATTGTACCATTCAAATTATCAAGTGTCGATTAACAATTCAATTACAATGCAATGTAATATCTACAACTGATTATAGTCTATTTACAAAGCGTTTTTAAGAGATATGATTTAATATTAGAATGAAAAATAACATTTAATTTTACTTCATTTACTTAACAACTCAAAATGCATAAAATGCCATTTCAAAAGGAATATAATTACATAAGTTTTTGAAGTAAATATCATGGAATACTTTTCTCTACAATAATTAAATATAATTCTCTGTTTTTCCTTAACTAGTTACCCAACCTTCATATTGATCCATGAACTAAAATGACACAACAAGTGTGTTAGTTTTAAAGTTGGAAACTGAGTCAAGTTATTATGCCATGCACTATATTATTCCAACAACTTTAAAATATCTTAACAAAGACAATATTTTTACGAAAAATATCTACAATATTACTTTATTCACATAAACACGGACTAACATAAAATATTATTTACAATTATTTTAATAATAATAATAATAATAATAATAATAATAATAATAATAATAATAATAATAATAATAATAATAATAATAATAATAATAATAATAATAATAATCTATAGAATGAATATATATGCATACTTAGTAATGTTTGACTCTATCGAGCGAAGCAGTTAAAACTCAACAAATGTATTAATAGCCTTCTCAAGGACAAGGAAAACGGTTCCTTGATGACCTACACCCTAACCATAAATTTAATTGTGCCAACAACCGAGTATAGGACATATATATCAAAATTAATATGTAAGACTGAAAATAATTCAACTGAAAGCAACCTCCTCGGTGAAAACAAAACAGGAATAATGGGAACTAATCAGAGTCAGTCTAAAAACATTCACTAAACTAATTTAACTTGTATATAATTTATTTCTTTTTAGACGGGGCAGTATAGTTAATTTCTAAGATGCTATAACTCAAGCTTTTGTAGAGTATTCTATGTAACTTGATCTTCTTATACGTCTCAAGGAAAACTAAATGCTACTACGAAGTGAAAGAGACAAAAGAGACGTTGGGGATAGTCCCTTTCGTCATTAAATGGAATTTAATCCATCTTGCATGGAAAATAACCTACCAGCTGTCTAATTTTCCAGACAGAATCAGACCTACATGACAAATATTCTGCCAATTGGCTTTATCCTAAGCCACCGAACTTCTTCATCTCTCTCAAGTGATAGATGGAAATATCATTTATAGTGTTTTAATATCTCTAAAAATAGATCTTCGATGTCCATTATCACATTACATCTCATCAGTCCAATATACATAGCCAAATGACTAAGGAATTAGTTCAGGGCAAATATTAAAAATATCAGTATACGATCCACTAGCCAGATACCACGAAACCAACGTAGGGTGTAGCAACATGGAATACTTATCTTTGTTGCAGGTCAGTCAATGTGACATTTATTATAATTTGTTGCTTACTATTGTTCCATCCTATATCCATTCATAATTAAATTAATGTCCTTTCAAATGTAGGACGACTTCTAATCAGATAAAAATTATTTCAATTAAACCCTACTAATGCACCTTTTTCAAAAAATTCTGTGCAGAAAATTATATGTTAATTTATATAAATATAGACCCATAGCTATGTGGAGGTGGTGAAAAACCAGTGAGCAACTGATAAATATAATTTGGTAGATGACAGGAACAATAAATACCAATAATTTACACAATACATCTAGTATAGAGGACATACAGGCAAGCAGAACTGGCAAATAACCAATCATAGTATAAACTCTATATCAAACTGAAAAATAATATAATAAGTACTTAATATCAATCAAATAAGAACAATGAAAACTATAAATAGTAAGACATTATAAACTTCTTGGAATAACAAGGGGAAGATAAAATGGCATAAATCCACTTTCCTACAAAGAATTTGTTTTCCAAAAAAATCTCCCTCTATTGCACTCCTCTGCTACGCCTTGTTGCACCTCCATTTTGAACATTGTTGAAACTGATTAAGTGCGCTAATGTTGTACCCTCCTGTCACTCTTTACTCCTCAAACAACGGCACCTAGATGGACTACACGATCCCTCCATTCGGTTCTTCCAGGCAAATGCTGAATAAAAATCAATGTAAATCTACGTTTGGAATATCCTTTTTGTTGTAGACATTTTATATGCATATCCTCTTCTTATTCTAATTATCCTTATACTAGACGCTTCTAATGCATTTCAATTCATCTTTCAACTTGATATGTATGAATCTGACATTCTCTACCCAAGACACTCATCCCACCTGACAATTTAGATGATTACATTCCTAAGCCAAAATATATGTCTAGCATTACAAGGGACAACAGTTGTATGAATCTGACATTCTCTACCCAAGACATTCATCCCACCTGACAACTTAGATGATTACATTCCTATGCCAAAATATATGTCTACCATTACAAGGGAAAATTCTGAGCTGTATAATAGGAATAAATAATGTTTTAATTTATTCGAACCACCTCATGCATTGGATTTTACATTTTTATTAATCTTCTTAAGGAAATATCTCATATGATACCAAGAAGGATCACTACCCTAACATTTAATAAAAAGTGACCTAATCTCATTTCATGCGTATTGTCAAAAAAATCCTAATTATATCTCCCATCAGTGTCGGTCCCTCCCTTTGTCTCACTTGGAAAGTATTAAATTATAATGGAAACTGCTAAGGGGTCCATGGAAGAAGTTAACTAAAATGAAATATAGATTCACAGTTACATCCTCCCAAGAATAAAATGAGTAGGTTGTAACCATGAACCCTTATGATGTGGACCTTTTAGGGTCAATAATGTGCATCGATTGTATAGGATGTAACATGTGGATAAATCAACCATAAAATTGTATCACAAATGTAAATATGGATGTAATTGTATAAGATACTTTACATAATAATATTACATGGTTTGGATTACATCACATAATAATATAATATAACAATATAGCATTGGTTTACATCACACAATATAATTATATATCATAATAATACAATATATATTCACATAAATATAGTATATATAACATATAATAGTTATAATGTGTATGCATTATTATAATACTAAATAACAAGTCTTTGTCTAATGTTTTTTATGGTATTTTGACAATTCTAACATTACATACATTATCTACATCATTGTGCATTTTCCATGACAAAGATAGATGAGTATAATTTTTGTTTGGGTCCCTCATTGTGAAAAGGAATTGAATTAGTCTTTGGGTCTCCACCATCAAAAGGAATCAAATTGTACTTTGTCTAGTCATCAGTGTTAGACCTTATTTAATGAAGAGAAAGAAGTTAAAGCACAAATCATCAGAGCAATTAGAAGATTTGGTAAAAAAACAAAAGCTATGATTGTAATCACTTCTCTTGATATAATGTATAGACACTATACCTAATCTTCCAAATGTTATATATAATGATGAAATTGATACTAATGAATTGAATAACGATGATGAATATTTACCTCAAAGTCCAAATTATGTTGTAATTCCACATTGAAGATATAAAGTTTTTGATTTTTTTCATGAGAATCTATGCATGATGATTTACCCCTATCATTGAAAACACTTTCATGGAACCACATAATGATAAGATTAACAATGAACAAAATGTCATCTCACAACTAAACAATGAAATTGATAATGAAAAAATCAATAGTGAATATTACTATTTTGAAACACCATGTAAATAAGTT
>JARHVA010003111.1:200000-212500 GCA_037957365.1 Torreya grandis | reverse complement strand
AGGATAAAATACATCTTATTATATCGAAAAGGGCATTCTTGAGGCTAGAATGTGTGATGGGACTCTCGAATGACAATTATTGGAGGAATATAAACTTTTAATATATACTATACACCACCCCATATATGTTTTAAATTATAGTTTCTAACTACAAAGTACTGAAAGAAGATTTCTCTAACTATTCCTTCAACTTTGATAACATTTATTATCAGTGTCTTTGCACTCCTAAACAATAGTGAAAACATGATTTTGATTGTTTCTAAGTGTCTATTTCATAATTTTACTATCTATATGTGTTTAAAGGTATAAATTTAAAACTAGAGTTCCTAGAGACATAAATTCCATTTGGAGCTCAAGAACTTCTCTCTTCATTATAATAATGTTACATTTTATGAATTAGTGCTACAACTTATGCCACGGATTCGTAATGAAGATTAAATAAAAATGATCCAAGGTGATATTATATAAATTTCACATGAACATTATGGCTTTTATAGTTCATAAAAATGACTTACAATTTCTATTTTATGCATGTCTAAAGTTAGGCTGTAAATTTGTATTTTTCTTATACTGGGAATGGTGTTATTGAGGCTAAAATGAGTGGTGGGTATCTTAATTAGGCATGATATGAGGAAAATATAATAAACCTATATGTTATATGACACCTCAAACATGTTTTTATGACCAATTTCCATCCACAAAACACTGGAAGTGGAGCTATCTAACTTCCACTTCAACTTTGAAAATGTTTGTTTCCAATGTTTCTACACTCCTAGATAATAGTGAAAAACATGATTTTGGGAAAATTTGGATGTTTATGTCATGGATTATAATTTAATTTTCCTATTTAGACATGTTTTAAGTTATTTATTTTAACCTAGAGCTCCCAAAGGTATAAATGTTAGTTGGATGTGAAGAACTTGTCTCTTCACTATAAAAAGTTGTATTTCAGGACTCATTACTATAACTTGTGCCATGACTTGATTTCAAAGGTTCCATTCCCCTATTTTGGGGTGAAATTGTGTGTGTGTGTGTGTGTGTGTGTGTGTGTGTGTGTGTGTGTGTGTGTGTGTGTGTGTGTGTGTGTGTGTGTGTGTGTGTGTAAGTAAATATATGATGAGATGATAATAAATGTCCAAGGTGAGAGTAGTAGAGAGGGAGAGAAATATGTTTATAAAGATAAGAAAAAAATAAATAACCACCAAAATATTCAAATACCTCAAAATACATGAGAATTACAATCTTTCAATACTTTATAAGGCCAAATAAAAAACTCTAAATAAGGAAAGCAACTCTACGGAAAAGGATATAGCACAAGATCATTTCACAATTACATGGGTGAATGTATGTTGAATCCAATAAAGGTCAAATAATAAAATAAGAATAAAAATCATCTCCATAGAGATAACATCCGAAACAAGGAGGTAGAACATATCCACTTCATCAAAATTGCATAAGTAAAATGTAGAAGCACATCAAAATAAGTTATGTAATTGATGAGCTTTCCATTATGTGTTTAAAATTTGCTTATAATATAAATGTGGAATGTTTATAATTTTAATAAATACAAAACATGAATATAAAGCCTTAAATGATATTAAACCAGTGTAACAACGGCATTCACATTAGAAGAGTGATTAATGATGTATACCAAATGGTGTAGCCCAATAATGACCCACTTCATGATAATATATGACTCTATCTCAAAAACTATAATATTTTCTCCCATATAGTTTTAATTTCAATTCATATCAAAATATTATATGTTCGTTTTATTAAATTACATGAAGAAAATATTAAAGACGACAATATCTAAATATGGCCATACAACCATCAAATTAATTTTTTTCAATAATAATGTGATCCAGATTATATGTCAAAATATGATCAAAACAAAATATGAATACACAGATATGTATCCATAAAATCCATAAAGGCATAAAAATTAGAACATAATAGATTGTTCGGTGAATACCATATAGGACATACAATGCCAATAATGCATACATTTCCATATAGGCATACAAAGAATTGCATCATCTAATAACATAAGAGAATGTCTAGTGAATATAATATATGAATACAATGCCAAAAACATGTACATTAACATATAAGTTAACAAATGAGTACATCATCTAAGACATCCTTCTCATCAAATAGTCTCCCTTTCTTTACCTTCATCGAAGAAGACTTTCCTTGAGATGCATTGATCCTAGATGGAGATCTCTAATATATTTTGGATTCCTCCAAGGTTTGAATAGGGATAATTATATGTTTGTAACTCATAGTGTAGAGACCACCACTCAGACACCAGAATGTAGAGACCACAAATCCTATCCTAAAACACATATTTTTTTTAATTTTTTTGGAATTAATGTCTGTTTGTGGATATAACTTGGGTATACATTATTCTATCAGATGTTCCTTGTCAAATGGATAAGAATATAACTATACGAGTTAGGTATTCCTTTGTCAAATACACAAGCATCTTATCATATGGGTTAGGCAACTACACATGACTAGGTTATGCTCTGGTCAAACACTTGACTTATTGGGATCGATCAGATCTTAAGTTGATCATTTTTTACTTCTTATCTCTATTATATGTCACTGAGGTTATCATATATATATAAGCTGCATTATGCCTCAAAATTTGGCCTAAGGCCTTAAGAAATATGATGATCCAACTGAGATCTTTATGAGTATATCATAAATTTATTATATTTTCTTTATTTATCTAAACTAGGGTCTTATTATAATGGTCTTGCTCTTTTAATTTAAATTTAGTCAGGTTTAGCACACAACCTTGAAACCCCATCATATTAACCTACATACTGGAAACATTCTTCGCTTCTCAAATTGCCTACATACCTGATTTTAAATAGGATCAAGGTGTAGTATGCATGTAGTTATATTTTTAATTTTATGTTTTATGTGAATTGTGAACTTGGGTATGCATCCCTTTTTAGGACCCAATTCCCTAGATCATTCTTCTATGATTGCTACCCAAATATAAATGTAAAATAATTAGTTAAGGTGACTGATACATGTTTAGCTAAACTAGCCCTAAATCCTATCAAAAAATAGAAATGAACATTTGTCAACTAAAAACCCTTTCTAATTTTTATTTACATCATTACTATTTTTGATCTGTCTTTAGACATCTTAATATATACAGTTGTTGCTGCTAGGGTTTCATTATCTGAGAGCCATATGGTTAGTAGTTTCTTAATAATAATCGATTTAACATTATTAAACATTGTTTTTCTTGATCTTTTTTTATGATAGTGATTTTTTAATTGGAAATGTACTTTATCCATTCAGTTTGATAAGTTTACAAGTCAGAACCATCTAAGGTAGTAGAAGTTGTTTCCTTATCTTAATTAGTGTTGTTGACAAATAGGAATTATCCTACCCTTTGTTCTTAAAGATATGTCATGATCCTTACTTGTCCATGATGATTTATAGGGATGATGTCTAGATATTATTGTTTCAGTTTTATTAGGCTATGGATGTAGAAGCTCAAGTGTGATAGAATTACCCATAAACATGAGCCAGAGGTACTGCTTGCACCGAATGCTCTGTTGTTTTGTTTAACCTTAAATTTTTTATCAAATTTTAAGATTTTAAAAATAATTAATTCATACTTGAAGTGAATTATTCCATTTAATTTAAAAATAAAATTCTGTAGTAGGAAATTAGAAAACAAAATTCTCCTAGTATAGTCATCACATCGATTTTCAACCTTGTTTATTGTGGACAATTACATATTTGGTTTACCTAGGTAAACTTATCTATAAAATAAATTATACACATGGAGTTTTAAGAATGTTATTTTAAACATGAATTTAAATGCTAAATAAATAATTTATATATACAAAATTCACCATCAATCATCAAGGCACATTCTTTGACATTTTTAAAATTAATCTATCACTGAAAACCAATATTTTGAAAACCAATATTTATAAAACAATTATTATTTTACCCATAATAACACACCCAATTATTTATCCAATTGAACTTATAGTAAATCACCTTATATTTACCTTACTATTTAAATAAGATATTATATTTACATTCACAATAAGATTTAAATAAAATAAAATATTATCTAGTAATTTAAATAAATAAAAAATTTCCCTTGCAATTTAAATAAACTTTTACCAATAAAATAAAATAAATTATTTACCGTTCAATTTAAGTAAAATAAAATATCTATTTTACAATTTAACAAAATATACATCTAACTTGAAATTTAAGTGAATAAATTACTTAACTTCCAATTTAAGATAAATTAAATTATATATTTTAAAATTTAAATAATATATCTATCTTCCATAAAATAAATTAATTACTGTCCAGTAAAATAAATTATTTACTGTCCAATAAAATAAAATAAAATAAAGTACTTACTTTACAATATAGATAAAACAATTTTTTTTATTTCCATAAAATTTTAAATTAACTAAATTACCTACCGTCTCCACTGAAATCCTTGACTGAAATGGAAAGAGGATCCGCTTAATTGAAATCAGCTGAGACCAAGTGAATGGCGTCGGTTTTGATCTTGGGCTAAAACAAAATAATCAAAATTTAATAAGGATGTTGCCGTCTCCCTCCTCTTTTCTTCTCTCTGCTGTTACCGTCGACTCTTCCCTTCCCTTGCCTTTATCATTTTTTTAATCTCCTTTCTCACCTTTGCACTGATCTCTATTGTATGCTTCTTAAATCGCTTCACCTTTTTTCTCCTCTCTTTGCCATTGAAATCTTCTCTTTATAACATTTTTTCCATGTAAAAAATATATTTTTCCTTAATTAATGGTTTTTAACTCTTACTTATGTGGCGGTGATGTGACAGCCTTCAAGTCTTTTGCATTAGTTTGAAGAAGAGTTTAAGTGGAGTGGAGGTGGAGCGAATTAATTTAGAACTTGAAGTTTTATTTTTGTAACTAAGAGTTTATGATTGTCTTCCCCGCTCCATGTGGCAGTTTCCTCTTCCGATTGCAAGTGTTAAATCTGAAGTTAAGGTGGGCCTAGATTTAGGGTAGATTTTGTTGTTGTTGTTGTTGTTTAGATGTAATGTAATTAAATAATAAAAATATAATTAATTAATAATTATTATGAAAATACATTTAATTAGTAAGATAAAACTTATATATAATTTTTTTGATTTATTTATAAGTTTTAGAGTTCAAATATAAAGGAAAGTTCCTTCTATTAAAATAAAATAGTTTTAATATATTTTAACGATTTAATTTCTTAATTTTTGTGATTTGAAAATGAAATTAAATTCATACTTTGTTCTCTTATGAAATATCGTGGATGTTTTGATAGTTCTTTGAGATCAACACAATGGTTAAGTTATCTAATCAATTCATGCTGATATAAAATACTAAATGAAGTCCAAAACCACTTAGAATATGAGCATGAGTCCACAGTGTGGGAAGAAGGGTCATGACATCGTCCCCCCCTTAAATTGTCCATTGTCCTAATGCACTACAAGAGTTTGATTAAGATCATAAATTTAAAATAAAAATAGAAACATGTTTTTCATTTCTTCAATGTCCTCCCAAATCACACTTCATTCACCATATTGATCCCACTAAACCTTGAATTGATCAACCTCACTATTGTGCAACTTGTATTGGCATCTCTCGAAAACTCTATATGTCTTTATTGTTATTTTCATAGGATCTTGAAATTGCAAAGCATTCCAGTTTAAAATTATGTTTATTATCAAGGGCATATTTCTTTAGAAGTGACACATGGAAGACATCATGAATGCAACTCAGTTATGGAGGCAAGGCCAATCGATAGGCTACTGGGTTGATTCTTTTCAGTATCTCAAAAGGTCCTACATAGAGAGGATCTAACTTCACCTTCTTTCTAAAGGTTATGGAACTTTTGTGTGGTCTAACCTTTAAAAACACCTTGTCACCAATCAAGAATTCTCTCTGAACTCTTTTCCTATCTAGATAGATCTTCTATCTATTTGATGCTTCCTTCAACCTCTACCTTATAACTTTCATCTCTTCTTCCATATCTTTGAACATTTTAGGATGGATTACTATTATGTCCTCAAGATTATCCCAACTAAGTTGTGTTCGACAACTTCTCTCATACAAAGCTTCAAATGGAGCCATACCTAAAGATGTTTGAAATGAGTTGTTATTAGAAAATTCTACCAATGCGAGATAAGTTTCCCATTTGGTTTTTTGATCCGTACAGTACATATTTAAGAGGTATTTTACAACCTAGTTTGTCAATTCTATTTGCCCATCCGTCTCAGGATGAAATTCGTAGCTAAAGTTCAATTGTGTTCCTAAAGCTGACTGTAGGGTCATCCAAAACCTTGAAGCAAATCTAGAATCTCTATCTGATATGATATTTTATAGAACTCTATGCAATCTAACCACTTCCTTCATAAATCAGTTGTCTAAATTTAGTGCATCATCAGTTAAGCTCTCGGGTATGAGATGTGCCACCTTAGTAAGCTTGTCGATTACCACTATAATAACATCATTCCTATAAGGTGTGATAGGTAATCCTAGTATGAAATCTATCTTGGAAACTTGCTATTTATATTGTGGAACATTATGTGGGTATAAAAGTCCTATAGGATGTTGGTGTTCTGCTTTAACCCTCTAACATTTCAAGAATCATGCCATATATAATACTATATCTCTTTTCATCCCTTGCCAAAGGTATAGTTTCTTAAGATCAACATACAATTTGTTTACCCTTAGATGACCTGAGTAGGGTGCATCATGATATTTAGTTAGAATTTTCTTCCTTAAATCTTCTACACCTAGAACATATATCCTATTCTTATACTAAATCAAACCCTCACCATCCAAGGTATACCCTTCAGTTATTGGGTCTTCTATATTTTATTCTATCATAACTCTAACTTGATTATACTAGGATACTACTTTTGTCCTTCTAGTATTTGCCCTTTCTGATTATATCTAAGCATTGTTATATTTATTTGGTGTCTTCTTCTACTCAAACCATCGACAATCCTATTCTCTTTTCCCTTGATATACTTAATTTCAAAATAATACTCACTCAAGAACTCTAGCCACTTTCTTTGCCTAGCATTCAGATTGGGTTGGATGAATATGTATTTTAGACTTTGATGGTTAGTTTTCAATTCAAAATGTTTCCCAATAAGGAAATGTCTCTACTTTTGTAAGGCATAAATAATTTTCGCCAATTGTAAATCATGAGGGGCATAATTTACTTCATGGGTTTTTCATTTATTAGACTCATGTGTAATTAAACCATCATTCTAAATGAGTACTCCTCCCAATCCTTCGACAGACTCATCTGTTAAAACCATCAAATGTCCATTTAGATCAGGTACTTTCAAGATGGGTGTCATCCTTAGCTTTTTCTTCAAAATCTGGAAAGCTTTATTACACAACTCTATCCATATAAAATGCTTACCTTTCCTTTTCAATGTCATAATCAGGTACATCTTAGAAAAACCTTCAACAAATCTCCTATAATATCCTACTAACGCCATAAAACTCCTTACTTCTGATACATTCTTGGGAATTGGCCATTCCATTATTGTCTTTATCTTGTTTATATCTATTGTAATTCCTTCTTTGGATATGATGTGGCCTAGATAGTGAATTTCCTTCCTAAAGAATGGACATTTGGACAACTTACCATATAGTTTAAGTTCTCTCAACCTTTGAAGAACCAATTGAAGATGTGCTAAGTGCTCTTCCTCATTTTTAGAGTATATGAAAATGTCATCTATGAACACCAAGATGAACTTATCCAAGTAATTATGAAACACATTGTTCACTAAGTTCATAAATGTTGAAGGAGCATTTATTACAACACATGGTACTAAAATAAATGCATAGTTTCTATATCTTGTCCTAAAAATAATTTTTGGAATATCCTCCTTAATTTTTAGTTGATGATATCCTGATCAAAGGTCTATCTTTGAGAAAATTGTTTCTCCTTTCATTTGCTTAAAAAGGTCTTATATACGAGGTAAGGAATATCAACTTTTAATTGTGACCTTATTCAACATTATATAATCAATACATAATCTTAGAGTTCCATTTTTTTTAAATAAATAAGATTGGTGCTCCTCAAGGAGACACACTTGGTCTAATCAATCCTTTACTCAAGAGTTCCATTAGCTAAATTTTAAGTTCCATCAACTTAGTTGAGTTCATTTTATAGGATGCTCTAAAAAATGGCTCGACTTTGGGTACAATATCAATTGAAAAATCAAATTATCTCTTAGGCGGCATTCTAGTTAATTTTTTAGAAAACACGTCCTCAAATTCCCCTATGAATGGATACTCTTACAAGTTTGGTTCATCTTTGCTTTCATCATTATCATCTATTATCACCATGAAAATTAGAGCTCCCTTCTCTCCTTTAGCTACATAGATGATATGGCTTCTACTTTTATGGATTTATGACCCCCTTGAATCATGACCCTTTTTCCCTCATCACTAAAACACCTAACCAACTTGATATAATAGTCTATTTCAACTTGGTGTTTAGTGAACCAACTCATCCCTATTATCACATCATAGGCTCCTAAAGGTGCTACAAATAGGTCTAAAATTATCTCAAAATTTAGAAATTATATTTTTACCTTAAATAGACATTGAGATACCTCCTTGACTACCTTATCGCCATATTGGACCATCCATAATGAATTCACATGATTCATTGAAGAGACATTCTTATTACTAATTCTAGATAAATAAAAGATTTTGATGAATCAGTAGCTATGAGAATTGAAATGGGTTTACCCAATAATTTACATGTAGCTTCAACTAACATATTTTGGTATCTATTTTAATGATTCCTTATTGATGCACTAATCCATTTCTATGGTCTTATCTGAGGCTGATTTGCCCTTATCTATCCCTGAATCCTTGGGCACTCTCAGGTAAAGTGATCTTCTCCACAAGAAAAACATCGTCTTGGTAGGCCTTTTGGTAATAGGTTTCTCGATGCACGCAAGAAATTGATGGAGGATACATTGGGTGATTAAAATTCCTTTGATCATTCATGTTATTATCTCCTCCGGTATTTTTATTCCTTCCAAAATTATTTATATGATTTTTATTTGGAAGGGGTGATCTACCTATTAGATTTGCTCTTAAGTTTTATCCACAAACTGCTCTCTCTTAAAATCTAGTTTCCTTTTAACGGCTCTATTTCTATCAGTATTAAAGTTTTGACTTGTCACAGCTAGGGCCTACAACTTCCATTCCTGTTTGATAGATTTTTATAGCACTTCATTTAGGTTCTCAAGGATATGCATATCTACTTCCACTCTAATGTTTGCATTTAGTCCTATGATGAACTTTCTAGTCTGACCTCTTTCATCCTTCTGGTACATGGGTACATACTTAAGAAATTTGGCAAATATATCCCAATATTATTGGATTGATATGCCTCCCTACCTTAGATTGTGAAATTCAATTGTATTCTCATCAAAGAATAACTTGGGCAACTATCTCTTCCTAAAATGATGGTCAAACTGATCCTAGATCATATTTTCCTTGGTTATTCCATTTAACTCCTTCATGTTAGTCCACCAGCTAGCTACCTCTTCTACTAGTTGGTAGGATCCCAACAACACTTTAGTTTCATCATTGTAGTCTCTCAAGTCAAAGTACTCCTCCAATTCATTTAGCCAATTCTCAACTCCTTCACCTAACTATTTCCTATCAAACATAGGGGGTAAAATCTTAATCAAATTATTTCTAAGATCATAAAATGGAACTTCAATTCTGGGAGCTACAACCTCCATTTCATTGACTGGTGGTGGATTCTCTTTAGATGGATTATCAACGTTAGGTTCCAGTATGTTTCCTACATCTTCTTGCCTCGACATAAGATCATTAATCACCTACTCAAGTGAATCTATTTTAACTCTTTGCTCAGTCAAAAAATTGATGAGGGCTTCTATCATTGGTTCTCTATTTCCTAGAACCTATTGTTCAACATTTTTATTATTGGGTTCAGTGTATCTCGCATTTTCCATTTAGTTCCTAGTTGATAATCTTGCCATTTAGTTTCTTGATAAAAATAACACAATCCATTATGTTTTTATTTAAGACAATTGATAGCATAATTCAATTTTAGATAACTCTAATTTTTCACATACATTATATTATTGATCATAGTCACACATAGGATTGACAAAAAGTAAACATTTGATAATATTATTCATCTTTCTTATTGCATAGATTTCTTAGATCTATAGAGGATAAGATTTATCACTATAACATGTAGATTTCTATATAACATTGTTTCAAAAAAATTCTAAATAAAATCTTCTTCATCCAAATTCAGTTCTTTGGGATCTTCATCTTTTGAGTGAACCACATATTGGTGGCATCAGTTATATTCCTTACAGACATCAAGGATTATTTAAGGTACATCAAAAGTCATTTTAAATGGAAAATTTCTTATTGTTGAGAGCCTCTTAAATGAAGGTTTGACTAAAGGTTCAATCATAACTGGTTTTGTTATAAGTAGCTCCACTTTCAAATATTTCAATTTATTCTAGATTGTAGCTATTGTATCTTAGTCAAAAATGTAAACAGGTTCTTTCAAATTAGAGGAAAATTCTATTTTTCCTTTGTTATTTGTTCTTTTCCCTTTTCCTTTCCTTAAATTTTTTCCATGAGTCATGTCTGAACAACAAGTTTTAGCCAAGTTAGTTTCTCATAGTTTTTATTTTTCTTATCAAGTTATTATCAATAATTAATCATTTACTAAGTGTAGGTCATAGCAGGCTTAAGGCCTAGATTTTGAACCTAGGATATGATACAACAATGTAGAGACCACAAATTCTATCCTAAAACACAATTTTTTTCATGTAATTAATGTTTATCTTTGCAAATAACTTTGGTATACTTTATGATATCAAATAAATTTTATCAAATAGATAAGCATTTAACCATATGGTTTGGGTTTTCTTTTGCCAAATGGGTAAGCATCTAACCATACAGGGTATGCATATACACATGAGTAGGTTATGCTCTAGCTAGAGATTTAACTCATTAGAATCAACTAAATCCTAAGTCACTCACTATTTACTGCTCATCTCTACTAGATGGCACTAAGGTCACCGTGATAATATCATGTATAAAATATATAATAAAAAGTCATATTTCACCTTAAAATTTGGCTTAAAGCCTTGGAAACTATGATGATCCAACGAAGATCCTTTTGATTATATCATATATTTCCTATCTTTACTTTGTTTATCAAAACTAGGATCTTATTATAATGGTCTTTCTCTTTTAGTATAAATTTAATCTTGTTTAATACACAAGCCCAAAACTCCATCTTATTCACCTATGTACTGGAAACATTCTTCTCTTCTGAAACTACCTACATACCTGCATTCAAACATGATCAAGGTGTAGTATGAATGTAGTTATATTTATTATTCTAAGTTTTATGTGAACTATGAACTTGGGTATGCAACGCTTTCTAGGGTCCAGTTCCCTAGACAATTCTTTTATGGTTGATACCTAAATAGGAACATAAAAGTATCAGCTAAGGTGACTGATACTTGTTTAGCTAAACTAGCCCTAAATCCTATCAAGAAACACAAATGAACATTTGCTAGCTATAATCCTTTTTTACTTTTATTTACATCAACAATATTTTTGATATGTGTTTTAGACATCCTAATTTATATAATTGTTGTTTCCAAGGTTTTGTTATCTAAGAGCCATATGCTTGGTATTTTATTTATAATAATTGGTTTTACATTTTTAAACTTTGTTTCTCTTGATCCTTTTCGATGATATCAATTTTTTAATAGGAAATATACTTTTTTCATTTTGTTTCATAAGTTCACAAGTCAGAATCATCTAAGATATTAGAAGTTATTTCCTTATCTTAATTAATATTATTGACAAAGAGGGATTATCCCACCCCTTGGTCTTAAAGACATGACATGATCCTTATTTCTCTCTAATAGTTTATAAATATGATGCCCATACATCATTGTTTCATTTGTATTAGGTTATGGATGTAGTAGCTAAAGCGTGATGATATTACCCATAAATATAAGATAGAGACATCGCTTGCCTCAACCGATATGTTGTTTTATTTAACCTTAAATTCTTGACCTAAGTTTGAGATTTTAAAAAGAAGGTAAGAACACTTGGAGTGAATTATTGCATAGATATATACTTAATAAGGATGATGTCATCTCCCTCCCCTTTTATTTTCTCTGTTGTTGCCCTCGACCTCTTCCATTCTCTTGTATTTCTCATTTTTTGTCTCCATTCTCACGTTTGTGTTGATCTCTATTATATCCTTCTTAAAGCACTTCACTTTTTTTCTCCTATCTTTACTATTGAAATTTACTCTTTATAACTTTTTTCATGCAAAAAAAATTGTTTTCATTAATTAATGGTTTTAACTCTTACTTATGTGGTGATGATGTGGCAGCCTTCAAGTCTTTTGTAGGAGTTTAAGTG
>JARHVA010003111.1:167500-192500 GCA_037957365.1 Torreya grandis | reverse complement strand
TTAAGAATTCAATAATATAGATTTTATGTGTGTTTGGATATTAAAATATAGGTCCATCGACGTGTCCATAGATCCAACATATGAAAATATACATTCAATAGGGTATAAGGTTCTATATATTATGTCTAACATATCATATATGGTTCTAGCTTTATCTGAAATTAGATAAATGATGCTATAATGCTAAAAATAGTGTACCAAGGTATTGAAAGAGAAACAACATGAAATTAAATGATTAAAAAGGGTAAGTGAGATCAAATATAATGATAAATACTAAACTATAAAAAGGTAAATTTTAAAATGGTTAATCATGTGTGGGAAATGTAGCGTAAGATGGTCATGGAAATCATAAGCACCATATAGCTATACAAGCTGATTCATCATATAGAGGACTTAATAAAGCATAAAAACATACATGCTACTATACGTAAATTAATTACATAAAATAAATTTATCTAATAATTAAATAAAGAAAAGAGAATAAGGATAGAGATACCAACCTTTCAGTTGAATCATCGATACATTAATATTCTCCTTGGCTTTAGTGGCATTTTACAATAGATATTGTAGGAGGAAAGCCTTAAAAGGAAATATGAACATGTATATTTGATTGGTTGTAAAATATAAAGGATAAATTTACCCCCTAATTTTAACTTATCTTACTAAGCTTTAAAGACTTTAAGCAAGACTTGAATTCCAATAACAACACATAAACCTCTAACTCTTCATTTTATGACCTAAAGGAACAAATGTTAGAGAAAACATAGCATGCAAGTATTTTTTTTGTCTTAAGAATTATAATTTTATACCCATATATATATATATATATATATATATATATATATATATATATATATATATATATATATATATATGGGTATAAAATTCAAAACATCTAAGACAATAATGATTCACCAATTTGACAGTGTCACAAATATTGTTAACATACTAAAAAGCGTGTTGGATAAGGCAATATAATTCAGAAGGAAAGGAAAGACTATGAACCTTATCATTCATGACAGTATATTAAAAGGATAAATAGGAATGAAATAATTTGTATTATCTTGGTTAATACATCAAGAATTTACGGTAGATATAAATTCAATTAAGAGGTAAGGTGAAAAAAATGATTTATATGAGGTCATACTAATAACAATGATAATATGGGATAATATTATAAAAACATATACTGTAAAGTACAATGAGATGACCCTGCCCCTTTTCCATTATACTATTTTAGATATGCACTTAGGGAGATTTATATGATAATCAATATTACAATAAAAATCATTAGTAAAATCATAAAGAGATAAAATAAGGTATATACAATGAAAAATTAGAACATATTTTTAAATTTTAATTATTATTTAAATCAATCGAATTGATAAAATTCTATATAACTTGGATCACGGTACTCTGACCCATCTCCAACCCAGTGAAAATTCAAATGGTGGTCATTTATTTTCTTGATTAGACATGCTTGGAGGCACCAATCCCCATGTCGTGCTCTAGCCACTACTACTACAAACTACCCCCAGCTACCTATAACACTCTGATCACTGGGAAGAATTCTTTGACAAGTCATCAAGAGTCAAACCCTTTCGTCTATGTCCAACCTAGTTGGGATGTGATGTTAATGGAGGTAGAGGTCAAATGTAAGACCACCTCTTTCATTGATGTTATCTCCCATAGACTAACTCATAGATCATATCCCAAAACTCTCACCCCTGCTTCGCTTGACCTAGTGGTGATTTTTGATGAAGAGAAATTGAGGCTAATTACTAAAATGGAGTAATATTTTTCTAGTATGAGTATCATTGACAAATTTGGGGATCTTTGGCCAAAACTCCAACATCTTAATAGTTATATCTCAAAGTAATGGAAACCCCTCCTCTTAGGTAGTTTGATATTTACCCTTGTGCTAATATCTTTTTTATTATTATTTTCTACAATATTGAGGATAAAGAAAAGATTCGTAACCAATCTTGGAGTTTGAATGACCATCATTTGGTCTTGAAAGAATGGTACCCTACCTTCAATCCCCTAACTAAATATTTGGATGTAAAACCCATTTGGGTTGACCTGTAGAACCTCCTACTATAGTTTTGGACTAATTATAGTTTGTAGGCCATTAATAGATACCTGGTTGAATTTATGCCACTATATCTAGATACCAATATCTTCTCCCTCACTAAATTTTATAAGATCTTGGTGAATATTGATTCCTCTAATAATATTCCTAAAAAATCACCATACAAGTTGGAGATTGTGCTTGATCTTAAGCTATTGACCACTAAGGTTTATTATTTTGTTGCCATAGTTATTTTGGAACTGTGCATTTGACCAAAAGCTGTAATCTCATCATAAAAAAGAAATATTGTTCCTAGTGGAAATATTTTATTCCCAAAAAAGTTATGGTGTTGGCTGAAGATGAAGAGTGGGCTACTGATAGTGAGGATTCTACCTCTTTTTTTTATGTTCTTGCTTCCCCTTCTACAAATAAGGATCCCAAAATATCTTCACACTCTTAAGAAGAAATGTTTGTTGATTTAATCTCTCCACTGAAGGTTGTGTAAATTCTAGACTCCTCCTTAGAGAAGATTATATTTTTCTATTCTTATAGGGTATATACTAACCCTGGGTCAATAGTGGAATATAAATCCAAACCCTATGTCCCAATCAAGGAATCTTCATCAGCCCTTCAAGATGAGAACAAGGAAGGATGGGTTATGGTTCAAATAAATTTAAAAAGAAGAAAAATAATGACTTAACCTTCTTGTAAGTATCTCCATTTGGGGGGGACCTCATGGTAATATCCTAAAAATTAGTGATAAAGGGGCTAGGTCCCTAAGATAAGTTAGGCAAAAACTTTGTACAAGTTTCTTAGATATATTTTTTGATAGATGTTTTTGTTATGTAGGTTTCTTTCCAATGGTTTAATTACCACTGGTAGAGACGTCCCATCATAATGTTAATGTTGTATTTTTTTATTTTCTCCATTATATAAGGCTTCATAACCTTTAAAAACCTAGTTTTCATTTATATAATAAAAAAATAAAAATTTATAGAAAAATAATATCCTAATATTATATATTTAACACTTTATTTTAGATTTAAAACTTTAATTTAGTTATGAATTTGAGAAAAATGTTTATTTTTGAAATGATAATTATAGCTACACATTCAAAAAAGGATCCGTATTTTAACATAATTAATTTTTATTAATAGTTATGAATATAAATTTTGAGTCATTCTATATTATATATTAAAACATAAAATTCTGATTGAAATTAGTGAAATCAATTTAAAATTCAAATAACATTATATATATATATATATATATATATATATATATATATATATATATATATATATATATATATATTATTGAAACTAAAATTAAAAATTAATGGATTAATTCAAAATGTATATTACTACTAATAAATTAATTATAAATCTTTAAGAGTGATACTTTGACTTGTTAAAAAGTGTGTCTCAAGAATTAAAGAAAAAATTTCGGATTAAAAAAGACACAATTGGTAATGTTTGGGATGTAAGTTAACTAAGTAACTAAACATTTATATTCCATATGTGTCATTACATTAAAGATTGTGATACTTGAGATGTAAGTTATTAACCAAAAAAATCCTTTTATCTTTCATGTAAATCATTATATTTAGGAATAAATTTCTAATAATTTTTTTTAAAGAAAAATCGAGAGTTAAATAAATCTATTAAATATAATAAAGATATTAATAATTAACTTTTTTTATTTTTTATTTATTAATTTGAATATTTTATTTATAAATTTTTTGAATAATTTCCTACCATTAAATTATTTTATATATGTAAATACATAATTAATCACATTTAATATTATATATTTTACGATAAATATAATAATATCTCCATTTTAATTTTACTTATAACATTTATTTTAAATTAACAATAGACCTTAATCCTATAATCACTGTAAGTATTCGATACATACATTGATCAATATAAAATGTATATCATATTTGATCTCAATATATAAAATTATAACACATTAGTACAATAATATTCATATTTTGATTTGATTAAAAAATTCAATTATTAGTATTTTTATAAATGTTATGATTAATATATATTTTCATAAGTGAAAACTTGATGTAAATATCAGGAACCAAAATAAAATTTTAATCCTATTCAAGAATAATTTGTAAGTTGAGTGCCAGTCATTTCTTGTTACAATCAATTTTTTCAGTAATTTCATAACAAAATCTTTGTTTGTTTTAAATTAAAAAAAGTGTTAATACATTCAAATTATTCTAAGAAGAGATTTTATATTCCTATCTCTTCCAATTTTATAACATTTTTTTTTTATAAATTACATATCAATGGGTTAATTTTTAATTTTTAAGGAGTTTAAAAGAAGTGTTGAACTTTAAAAAGAATATATTCAATTTAATGTAAAACATTGTTTTGGCTTCATCTCTCACAATTAATCTCTTTTTATATTAATTTATTTTCATCTCCTCCCTTAACGTGGTCATATTTACATTATCTTTACATACTCTTAACCTAATCTATTATCTGTTTGAACTTCAATGCTTCTTAAAAACTTTCAGCTTAAATATTTAATAATTATCTTATCTCCACAAAAACAAAACCATTTAATGGTAAAATAATATTATTCTTTTGTTCCTCCCTATTCTTCTTCATCATCAATTATGTAATCTTTTTGTACAAAACCCCTTCAATTGTCTTCTCCACCAATATTCAACAATTTTTCCTTAACTCTCCATTTGTCAACAACATCACCCAGTATCCATTCCACATTGAAATATCCCCTGCATTTATAAAATATATTACAATGTTTTATATTTTCTTTCTTTGTCATTCTAAAACAAATTATATAATCCTAATGTTCAAAACTCTACGTATTCAAGGCACACACTCTCAAACATAATTTTAAGAACTCTAGTGAAAAATAGTGTATTACAAATTAGTAGGTCTGATGAATGAAGATTTAATCCGACAGTAAAAATAAAAATAATAAAGTTGTTCAAGGATATTTGTATAGAGTAAGGTAGTCATTTACTTCTACAATCATAATTTTTCATGTACATTGTACCAATACTATTGTCATAATTACTAATTAATTTGGTTAAATTTAAAATCATTGAATTTAATTGATCCCAAAAACTTGATTTACATTCCCAAATTTTATTGGTTTTTTTAATTTATTATTATATATTTTAATGTAGGATCATATAGTTCATGTGTAATTTTACATTAAATAAAAATATATTAGTTTAATAAATTTGTCTAAGTGTTGTGTTACATAGTTTTCTTACTAATCTCTATATTTCTATAAGTTTGTAGAAATCTTTTTTCTTGCACAAAAAGTTATTTGTATTATTTTTTTCATCTATGTATGCACATATTTGTAGTGTCATTTTAGGCTTTGTACTAGCACATGCATGTGTTTTAAAAATTATGTTAATATTTTATTATTGAAACAAACCAAAATAAATTTAGAATTGTATATCAAAGTATATTTTGGATGGGTGTTAGACCATTTACCTCACTTTCTAATAGAAGAAATAAACATTTAGTGCAGTCAAATACATGCAACTGGAATTGAAGTAGGTGAACTAACATAATTAGCTAGAGGTAAACACATATAAAGGGTGTTATGGGGAAGTATGTTACTATATTAGATGTTTTTATTAGTTTTGTGGTGTATCAGTGTAAGCATACACAAATTGGACTCAATCACAATATGTGGCATTCGTAATTTCATGTATGGCCATTTTTAGGTCCTTATCTCTAGGTAAATACCTCACTATACTCAGTGCATTTTAGTCTCGCTCAAAGATAGTTAAGTTAAAGGACTAGTTAAACCAATAAGGATAACTCTATTATCCTATGTTATCATTCAGGTTAACATAAGTTTACACTAAAAGCACAAGTTACCAACCCTAGGTGAAATATAAATGAAAAAATTAAAATAATCAACAATTGAAATAAGTTCAATGGATGCAGATTTTTAATCATTCACACAACAAAAAATGTTATTGCATAAAGAGAAAATATATATAAAATCCAAGGTTCCATAGTGCTACCAGTTATTGGAACCAACATCCCCACTCATTTTAAAAATTGGGGACCCTTGAGAGACTTATGTATCCAAGTTTTAAATATCTAAACATTGAGGTCCCTTCTGAAAGAAGTTGAAGATCATTCACTCATTAATGAAACACATTTGTGTATTTTTCAAACCTCTTATTCTGAGCTAACCTAGCTAATAGAGTTGCTTCAGTTGTTGTAGGTTCCTTGGAAGGTCTAGGATTGTGTCTTCACAAACCCTAGGTAGCCCTCAGTTTAAATTCAAATATTGGAAAGAGACAAGTTGATGAGGATGATTGAATAAATCGGTTAATAAAGGGTTTATCATGTTTTTAAACACAACATGATCCTGTATTCATTCTTTTCCCCTTTCTTTTACCTGGGGTTTAAATTAACATGATTTATGTAGTCCCTTTTTAAGTCACGTAACTTAGAATAGTTATTAATATTAAGGTCCTAATATTTAATCTCAACCTTTGTCTTAATAATCTATCTTAAGTATTTGTGTCCTCAAACCTAATGGTTATTCATCATGTCCTTTATAAGATCCAATGGTGATCACTTGCTTTCCATATTTGATCAAATAGAGTGTACTAATAGAAAAGTTCCTACTTAAGTAATGTACATCATAAAAGGATCAACACAAAATACTCACTCATTAAATTTGATCTAATGGCACGAGGCATAGGGAGAAAAATGAAAAGGTACATAAAGCCCTGAGAGGTGGATGCATGGTGACTTGCTAATCAAAAAAACAAAACTAAAGGGACCCATTTAATAAAAGTGTTCAATTAATGATTGGGTTCACCATGAATATCAATGGTGTTTTCACACCCACTAAATTTGATCCAATGATGTGAGATGGATTATACTCAACAAAAGGGCCTCACAAAGATCAATAGTGATCGCTCACTCACTAGGTTTGATCCAATGGTGGGAGAAGCATGATGAAATTTTAATTCTTTGTGAGCTCGACACATGGCCAATGCATGAGCAAGATGGAAAATGATAAAAATATGCATCTTGGGGAAGATTTGTGAGATTGTCAAGTGTCATGATCATGAGTGTGAAGATTGATGAGCCAATAGTAGTCTAGGAACTAAGATTTGGATCAAGAGATCATGTTAAACCTTGGATGTTGATCTAATAAAGCAAAATAATGGAGGTTTTTAAAAGCTAATGGTTAGTATCTAAAGGGAAATTATGAATATTACCATGAAAAGTCTAGAAGGCTGCCACATGGACTCAATGTAAA
Organism: Torreya grandis; assembly: GCA_037957365.1. Lineage (NCBI taxonomy): Eukaryota > Viridiplantae > Streptophyta > Pinopsida > Cupressales > Taxaceae > Torreya > Torreya grandis. The sequence goes on along the minus strand of JARHVA010003111.1, from coordinate 185,131 downwards.
CATAAAAGGTCAAAATCAAATATATTATAAGCTCAAAAACATAAAAGGCATGAATAAAAGGGTCCCCATCATGGAAGCTGAGCTCTATCTGACCTTTGACCATAAAGGGAGGGTTTTCAAGGATATAGGGCTAGAGTTGGTGGCTTTAAATGTCTATGGAGTAAGGAATTGGTTAGAATTATTCTTCTTTGTGGATGAGTTATAGCCCATATCCTAGGAGGAGAGGAGAAATGCTACTACTCATCATAGATACAATGATATAGTTTCAATTCAGATGGTAGGCCTCCTCTATGAAATAATAAATTAAGAGGTAATGCATTGTATCAACGTCCTTGTTTCTATTTTTATGGATTATAGAATAGATAGGGAGTGGATTATTCAATACAAAATCACCAAAAGGGTTGCATGTATCACCCCCATGGCCTTTGAGACCTATTATAGACATCCTTTACTGATCTCAAGCTTCCATCCATGAGAGATTAGACTAACACCCAAGACCTTGATTCAGTCCTCGCACCATGGTTAATCTAAGGATCCCATGTTTTTGGGTCCCCTGATGGAAAAATTCCTATTTCCCAATTTAGGGAGGGAATTAAGATATCCATGACCTTGCTAAATAGAGTGCTTTGTGCCCCTTCCACTACTTATGTGAACAATCTTTGGGTATCTTATGTCGACTTTATGCTAGGAGAGAAATTGAACCATCTTATGGGAGACCTGATAAGCTTTTTCCTAGCCAAGCAATTCATAGCCATTAAAATAAGGACCTCCACAGAATTTTGTATAATGTCCTATCTCTTGGATTCCTTCCTAGCCTCTGTAACCTTCCCTTGCATAACAAGCTGATCCCTTGATGGTAGGACCACAATCTCACACAATTACTCTAAATTACATATATTCATGTATAGGAACCACATGCATTTTTTTTGAGATTGTGTTTTCCTAGCCATTTTTTAGGCAATCATAGGCATTCTTATGCCAAGACTACATCCTCTCATCATGAAATAAATGGAAACCATGGGGGATGTGTGGAACTACCTCGATTGCATTGTGATAAGGATAGAAGGGATCTTGACTCAACCCTACATATTATGACTTCATATCCCCAAAAAGATTATAAAATAGGAGATTGCCTCTTAGATTATTCAAGGTGTAGATAGGACATGAACAAAAAAAAAGCTCAAGTCCATCGATTCCCGTTAGACATTAGCAAAGTCATAATCAGAGATTGGAACTAGTTAGAGATCATGGTGGTACATAAGATTTTTTTTGAATTTTAGTTGGATGAACTAAAAATATGGGACCCTAAGAACATGGTAATAAACCACATCTAGGATAATAAGGTACCAAATATTGAATATGGACATCATCTAGGTTTAGGTGATGAAATCTACATCAGTGCCAAGAATTTTAAAGAAGTACTTTCTAGAATCAGAGGTCAGAACATCCAATTGGAGTACAATATGGTCAGGGACAAAAATCACTCAAGAAAAATATGGCAACTTCATCCTTTAAATTATCACTTATTTCTTGATCCATCCAAGACTCTTCATGAAAGGCCACCTACTGAAGGATAGTCATCTGAGCATCAACAAGTATAACCAATAGGACAAGCCTAAGTTGAGCATCTTGGGGATATCAAGGGAAAAGACAAAGCTATGGTTGAAGAACCAAAGATAGAGGATAGACCTAGAGAAGTCCCTACACCTTTAGCACTCCCACAAAGACCTTCTTCTCCATTAGAATTCATTGGCATGGTCATCCTCAAACAAGGAGAAACATTAGAAGATGCCCTTATTCACATAAGATTTGCATACAGTTCTAATATGGAGGAAGATCCCTTTGATGAAGCAGGTAAGGAGTTGATCCCACTATATGGGAATTAGAAGGTAGATTTGGCCTTGGTGCCTGTAACACCAAGGGAAAGTTCAAGGTTGACCTTCACTTACCCTACTAGTGAAGTCAATGTTTTCAGTAATGAAAATTAAATTCATGGACTAATCATCCCTAACTAGTTTGTTTATGGAAAGCTATAAAATATCCCATCCCTTTCTCCTTCCTAGGCTTTAATGTAGATTGGCTTGACTAAGGATGATAACTGCAAGATATGGATCAAATATGTAGTTAAAAAATAAGAGAGAAGAATACAAATTAAACATATTTAGTAGAAATAGAGAATTGTCACCTGAAGAGCCTCTTCAAGTATAGGTGTGGAGGTGCCTTAGCCTCCAAAATTTAACAAACCAAAATTTAAGGTACAATTTAGCCCAGACATAATAGCCTTAGAGAGGAACACAATGAGGTTGGCCATGGCGGTCTAGGAGGGATTGACATTTCAGAAGGTGGAACCACTCACAGGGTTGACCCCTATTAGAGAACAATAAATTGGTGAAGCTCCCATCCATGAGGAGGATGTGGTAATTTAAACTGATGCTCAATCTCAATAGGTTAGAGATGATATCCAAGGATTTGTATAAATAATTAAGAACCTAAAGGAAGAAAAGGAGAATTTGTAGACTCAAGTTGTTATCTCAATCTCAAGGTCATTTTATGATGTTTTCAAGGCATTTAAGTCTATGAATTCTAGGTATAAATCCCTTCAATATCAATCTTTGTTAGTTAGGGAACTAGATACTCAATGGTGAGCCTCTGAAGACAAAATTACTCAGCTCCTTTATATCAAGATTAAGAAACAAATCCCAAACTTAAGGGCTATCAGTATGGGGCATTTAAGTGCCAAATTATGGATTATTGAAGACAAACATTAGGCTTTCAATATTTGGCAAGTCAAAGTTGAGGAGTTAATACAAGAAGAAAACGATCTCATTGGTAGAATTAAAATCTCTTAAGCATCATGCTCAAGGATCATGTAGAGAATGCCGCCCTATGGATCATAACTAGCAAAGAATTCCATCATAGAGCCACCTTGGTCACTTAGAAATCAAAGGGAAGAGTCAAAGATAATTAAGAATGGATAAAAATAATTTGTTGAGCATAATATTTAATGTAGGGGAGAGAATCAATGAATCTAAGAGCATCAAAAAAGCCTTGGCTAGGACTGATAAATAATTTGATGAGTTGCCAAACCAAGAAGAGGAGTGCATCACTATGCCAGCTGTGGATTTATGCCTAATGAATGAAAAAAAAACAAAGTCCATAAGCATCGTACATAAGTTAAGGTACCCACCTCTAGCATCTTAATTATGGATTGTCAGTAGGGTAACCCATTCATTTTGTAAAGGCACATGCTAGTTTCTTAGTGTGGTTACCTCTAGGTTAGTATGATTCTAAAAGATACTTGTATTATAGTTGTACCAAATAAAAATATTTTTTGTACACCTATATATGTAAAACTAATTGTTACACTACCAAATCATCCTATAAAAAGGCATTTATTACCATTTTTAAAAGGAGAGATGTCAAGATATTTGTATAATTTGAGTAATTAATATAGGAGTTCAAAGAATTCTACAAGAGTTTTCTAGTTTTATGTGTTTTAATTGCTAAGTTTCTCAATTATTTTGTTCATTTTGATTATGAATGATATCAATAAATACCGAGCTAGATCATTAATTACAATTGTTCTAATTTGTGCATGTTAAGTTAGTTGAAAGAGTTGAATTTACTTCATTTCATTTATTCTACAACATAGATGTTCTTTAGCTATCTAAATATAGTGAAAAACATTAAAAGCAATTCAATTTTACTTGTGTTTTTGTTCTTCATTTTTAATTAGGCTTGGTGTGAGGTGAAACATGAGTTTAGGCTGCATTACATGACATTCTAGTTAATATCATGCTCAAAATATATTGAAGTCTTGTCAATATGTTCATAATACAATCAACAACCACTATTTCTTTTTGACCCTACCTTTTATTTTACTCCTTTTTAAACAAACCACATTATCTTAAATGCATTGTTCACAAACATTTTAATCTAGTTATTGGTCCAAATCTGGGTCAGTTTATCCAAACATTTCAAAAAAATTACCAAGATGGTCCCCTACCATCAAAATTTATAAATATTGTGGAATAGTTCATGTTGCTCTATTGTTATTTCCACCATAGGCATCTCAATTTCCAAATACCTAAAACTCATGCTTTGAATCTTTGGATTCTAAAAGGATAAGTGTTCTTTAAACACTAGAGAGCACCTATGGTTCATTTAGAATCATCAATAGGAGAGAGCTCTGCTAGTACTGGAAGGAGGGCGTGATCTATGTTCTTGATCTATGGTAAATTTGACTCAAAATTGTAAAGGTCACATTTCATTGTCTTATAAAAATCATTTGAGGCTACTATAGGTTAGGAATTGATGTTCTTTAAGTATGGATGCATTAATATAAGACATATTCATGAAATTGAGTAGATCATTGACATGATCTAACTGAATGTTTGCATTCTTTGCAAGGATTATCCCACATCTAAGATTAAATCTCTTTCTCATGGAAATTTAATATGGTATATTATATCTTTAATAGTATCTTCAAATTTCATGCTGGAGTTGCCTAAGATTAGGACAAGATCACATTCAAAAACTTGAGAATCTTCACTTGAACTTCAAGAACACAAAAAATCAAGATGGGATAAAGGTAGACACAAAAAATCTAGATCCCTCCCAACATCACCTAAAAAAAGGTATATTTGATTTTAACACTATTATAAGAATGGATTGTTTGGGTGAATTTTCTATTAATGTGCCTATGGTAGTGCATGATCTCGCAAGAAATCCAAAGAAATATTTGCCTACACTTATTCCCATGGGTATAGTAATAGCTAAAAACATATAATGTCTTTCAAAGATACCTTGGGATTACTCGATGTTTTACATGAATATGTAACATGTAGGTTATTCCCTTTCACTTTTAAGGATGTTGCCTATGAATGGTTTTTAAACTTGACTAATAAATACATTACTAGTTGGGAAAATTTTACTAATGTGTTCATAGATTAGTTTGGAAAAATCATCAGTCCTTGCATCATTTCTCATCAATTTAGAACTATAATAAGTGATGTCAATTAACCAATCAAGTCTTTAAATACTAGGGTTTAGAATATGTTTAGTAGAACTAGAAATCCATACATGCCAGATGAGATTCTAGCTTTAGAGATGTACAAGGATGTAGTGGATCTTATGACCTCGATATTCTTAAAGAGATCCATACCATCCATAACCTCAATGTCAAGGGATTATTCAAAAGTATTAAATATTAATGATCAAATGCAACCCCAAGGACAAATGGATTATTTGGTGCCAAATGTCAACCCCCACATGCTAGTGATGAACTTGTTTCCTAAAAATAATCAAAACATGCCCATTGTGATCCAGCTTCCAAACCTCACTTAGCATTGAATCATATTTCCCATAATCAAAACATAGGATTCATGAGCTAGCCTACCAATAACAATTTTAGAATAAGAGATCAGATGGCATTAGTACCAAATGTTAATGTTATCAATAATCAAGTACACAATTTTGGGACCACTAAATTTGAAAATGAATCTACTCTAAAAATGGTCTAAAATCTAAGTACTAATTTTATCTAATTAAAAAAACAAGTGGGGAATACTACTAAAAGTTTAGGAAGGAAATTCTCATTTCAAGGATATAAAAGGCCAAGCAATAGGTTCTAGAATGATAGTTTCCACAAAAATAGAAACCATGACCACTCCTCAGAGAAGAAAAACATGGATATAAACCTCATGGATATTGAATTACTTGACTATTGTAGGGTACATTCATAGCTAACCATGGGTAGATAAATTGCATCAAATTTTGCAAGGTATATTGAAGCATTTCAAGAGGAGTTCGACACATTTGAGGTAGTTTCCAATAAGGAAAATAGTGAACATACATCTAAACCAAAGCCTTCTGACCAGTCTTTTAGGTTGGAAACCTTTGATTTCCCCTTTTAAGAATAAAATGAACCAAATGATATCCTTGATTAAATCCATGCATTTCAATAGTTCCTACGAAAGACTTACCCATTAAGGAATAAAGAATAGAGGCAACCCTCAACTACCTCAACCCATGCAAACAACTTTAGAACTCATCAAGATTTTTCTTTAGGTAATAAAATTATGTGCCATTGAGGGAGCATTCCCAAGAACAACCCTAAAGTATCTAATCCTCCCAAAACTAGTTACAACATAGTTGATGACATGAAGAAGATAAAGGATAATATCACCTTGCATGAGTTAACATAGATCACAGAACAAAGGGATTTGTTGTTGAAGTCCTTAAAGTCCATCAAACATCCCAAAATAAATCATGTTAATGTAATAGTGCATAAAGCCAAAGCTGAATCTCCCCCTTTCTTGCTCATAGTTAGGATATTTGGCAAAAACTTGTACAATTGCTTGTTAGACTCAGGTGCTTCCATGACATCATGCCTATGGGATCCTATTGAGCAGAGAATTGACTAAAGCATTAAATTAGTATATGTCTACTGATTGTTCCCACTTGCAGTTACCTTGGAAAAGAGTCCCAAATCAAATAAGAGTTGAGAGGGAACCAAGGATGAAACATATGATAACTGAGTATAATGTTATTAATGAAAGAGTTAAAATAATCAACTCAGACTTGAGGGTTTTCACCCTAGAAGCTAATAAATTGGATGATCCTAAGGACAATGAGACTCCTCTTGGGATATGGAAATTATATGTTGATGGTGTTAGGTGTAACACTAGATTAGGTGTTGGCATTATCTTAACTGATCTAACTGATAGAAGAAACCATGCTTCTTACAGACTATAATTTACCTTCACTAATAACCTTGGTGAGTAAGAAGCTTTCATCCTTGGTTTAAAATTTGTTATCAAGAATAAATATAAATAACTACTAGTTTTTGGAGATTCAGAACTAATAGTTAATGAGGTTAGGAGTAGGTATCTATGTAAGCTGTCATACCTCAAGAAGTATAAGTTTAGAGTCTATGGCTTGATTGAGTCTTTTGATGACTTTAGCATTACTTCCATTCCCTGAGAAGAAAACCAAGCTATAAAATAATTGGCATCAGTTGCAATGAATATCATGCCTAATCTAGAATCCATTAATTTTAGTATTGAATTGGTCCCATGTCCATCAGTGCCTGATAATGTTAACCATTTCCAAGTCTTTAATGATGACTAGTAAATATTGGATTTCTTGGCCAATTCTATGGCATTTGAAGCCCATATCATAGATGAAGCTAATGAAAATGTAGCTAAAGGTAACAAGATTGATAGCAAAGTCATTCAACTAAATGACAAAAAAATCCCTAAAGGAAGGATTGCTCTAGAAATGTTATTTGATCAAGATAAACTAGTTGAGGTTTATAAATTTCCTAAGGTAATTGGAAGGGATTTCAATACTATAGATTTTGGTCTTGAAGGAAATCCCCAGTTAGTAAATGTTGGAAAGACTTGTATAGCTTCTTAAAATAATAAATCCAAAGAACTCCTTAACAAGTATAAAGATGTTATAGCATGGACCAATGATGACCTAAAGATCTTTGATCCAAGGGTCATTACCCATATCATACCACTCAAATAAAGTTGTAAACCTTTCAGATACAAACAAAGACTAGTAAACCCCATGCTAAAACCTATGATATTTAAATAACTAAAAAGGTTATTGGATTCAATGATAGTTTTTCCCATCATACATTCATCTTGGGTGGCCAATCTAATGCATGTCAGGAATAAGAATGGTGAAATTAGGCTATGTATTGACATAAAAGTTTTAAAAAAAACATAAAAGAAGGACAATTATCATCTCCTTTCCCATGATCAATTAATTCAAACTATTTTAGGTTCAGCTATGATGTCCTTCTTTGATGGTTATTTAGGGTATGACCAAGAACTAGTTGACAGAGAAGACAAGATGAAGACAACGTTCACAACAAAGTGGGGGACTTTTGCTTACAAAAGGATGCCTTGTGTACTAATCAACATAGGATCCACCTACCAAAGAGATATGGATCATGCCTTCCATGACCTGATTGATAAGTTCATCATCATTTACATGGATGATATAATTTTTTTCTAAAAATATGGAAGAACACTTCTTGCACCTGTAACAAGTTTTTGAAAGATGTAGAAAGTATGGAATTTCCTTGAACCCTAACAAAAGAATATTTTGTGTAATTGAAGATAAACTATTAGGACACATTATAACAAAATATGGAATATCCATATGCCCTAAAAGAGTGGAGGACATATCTATAATTGATCTCGCAAGCAATAGGAAGGAACTAAAGTCATTGTTTGGCAAAATAAATTTTATAAGAAAATTTATTTCTAGTTTTGCAGAAATTGTCAAGCCATTGAATGACATGCTCAAGAAATATGCCAATGTGATTTGGAAATAAGAATCCAAGAAGGTATTTAGTGACATCAAGGAAACCATTGGCCAAGCCCTAGTGCTTATAAGTCTTGATTTCTTAGAGGATTTATATCTTTAATCTTTTGCATCTAATGATACTATCTTTGTTGTATTGACTTAGAAAGTTGATGAGTGTGATCACCCAATAGATTTCATGATTACCAATTTTAATAATGTTGAGCTAACCTATTCTATGATTGGTAAGTAGACATATGTGCTAGTAAAAGCAATAAAGAAGTTTAGACACTACATCCTCAGAAATAATGGGCATACCATACTACTTGACCTTGTTACCAAACTTATTTGGAGTCAAAATGAGTTAGGAGAATGTAGAGATAAGTGGATATCATTTTTATAGGAATTTAAATTGGAAATGAAGGTATCAATTCTATTAAGATGCCAAGGATTAATCCAAATGATTTATAAGACTAGCCCTAGGCTAAGTATCATGAAAGTAGGCTAGCAATGTTTTCAAAACAATGAATGGTATGATTCAATCATACACTTGATAATCAATGAAATCTATCTAGTAGGCCTATCCAAGGAGAAAAATGGGCCTTAAGTCTTAAGGTAGCTCAGTGCCTGATTAAGGATGGGGTATTGTATAGAAGGAACTTTGAAGAAATCTACCTAAGGCGTGTCTCACAAGAAGAAGCGGACTAAATTATGGCCACCTTCCATGAAAATTTGGGTAGTGGACATCCCTTTAAAAGGAATAATACCCACAATATCTTTAGGGTTGGTTACTATTTTCCCACTCTCTTAAAATATGCCTGAAAGCATGTAAGAAAATGTCACTCTTTCAAAATTTTCAACACCAAAGAGCCAAAAGCAACGATGCCTCTACAACTAGTCATGATTGACAAACCATTCACATAGTAGGGTCTAGAATTCATTGGAGTGATCAACCCTAACTCATCCAAGGGCCACAAGTATGTCTTAACTACCACAGATTACTACCCTAGGTGGATGGAAGTAGTAGTTACCAAGTAATGCAAAATGGAAGAAGTGATTGGCTTCTTAGAAGAAAGTATATGTACTAGAATTGTGACCCCAATTTATTTAGTATGTGATATTGTATCCACATTCATTTAAATTGAGATGATTGAATGGGCCTATGATAATGTGATCACCCTTATGTTTTCTTCTAATCATTATCTTAAAGGAAATAGTGTTTTAGAGTTCATAAATAAAAACTTGATGAAGTCAATCAACAAGTCTGCTAAACACAAGCCTAGAACTTGGCACAACTTGCTCAAGTTTGCACTCTAGGCTGATAGAATAAGAATCAAACAAGATTTAAAATATTCACCATTCATGTTGGTGTATAGGCTAGATCCCATCTTCCCCATCACCCTGAAATTGCCTACATATAGGTTTATGCAAGAATACATGGAGGAGAGTCAAGAACATGCCACTTCCAAGCTACTATGCCTCATCCAAATGGAAGATGATATGGAAACTACTTTTACTAATTTTAGTAGACACTAGGCCACAATAGAAAGATGGTTTGACAAAAGTTCTAATATCAAGGTGTTTAGGTAGGGAAACTTAGTCCTACTTTGACACAAAACATCTGAACCGAAAGGAAAGCATGGAAAATTCACATCCATATGGATTGGCACATATCATATTAGTGAAACATTGGGGAATAACACATTTAAACTCAAATATTTGTAAGGCGTAGAGTTCACATTGCCTACTAACGGGAAATACATCAAGCATTACTTTTCTACCACACCTCTTGGGGTCTTTATGGAGTAAGGTGTAAGTGGATTAGATTAGAGTAGGTAGGCTAGTTACCTTACTTTCTACATCTTTTATTTCTTTTCCTTGGTTTGTATATAAGTTTATTCATATTTGTTTAGTTCGTTTATTTTATTCACTTTTGATTTTTATTATGTGTTTTTTTATCTTGTAGTTCTCCCTTGATCTTATGGTATATTGGAGTCATCCTTGAAGCTTAGAAATTATTAAATTTGTTCAAAATGGGCCTGAATCTTAAATGGAAGGTGTGAACCCCACACAAAATTAACCCTAATCTTTGAAACTAGCATCATGACACAACTTTGATAATCTAAGTATAGACAAATAGAGGGGAAGTCATTCTATAAGATTTAAATCATGACCTTGAATCCACACTTGTTTTAATAATATTTGTACTTAGTATTTGAGACCTAAATTATCAAGAGCATGCCAGTAGATAGCACTTAATCAACATCCTTGCATAGGATAAGAGTTGTATCCCGAAGTGATTCTTCCAAAATTAAATATTTGATTAAATCCTAAACCTATCTATCTTGGTTTATAACCTTATTAAATGCATAAAGATCTAAAAATACAAAAAATATAATAAGAATACAAGGAAAAACTAAATATTTCATAAGAAGGTGATTTAGGTAACCTCCACTAGGGCTATGGATGCTTGGCTTGTAGTGGAGTAAGGCCATGAGTGGAGCTAATAGTATCTCTATCTAGGCTATGGATGCCTAGCTAGTAGTAGAGTAATGTTGAAGCTTTTCCTAAGCCAAAAAATGATTTGAAAGTCAAAAAAAGAGAAAATAGGCTTAGTACAACTAGGTCAACATAAATTATTGAAGGAAGATATCTAAGGAATAATTATTGATCCCAATGGAAAATGGTAAGTGGAATCAAAACACACACATAACTCAGGTATGTATTGATGTTTAACCTTAAATCTGCTAGTGTAAGGTTTGTTTCAACCACAATTAGATCTAGATGGTAGTTTATTAGGTCAAATGGAATGGTGACCTCAATGTTTATCTAAACTCAAAGTCTAGAAGTTATTAAATATTGATATTTTTCCCCCAAATTTTCCATTTTTTGGGACCAACATACCACTCTCATTTTAAAAATTGGGGACTCTTGAGAGACTTGTGTTTCCATGTTTGAAATGTCTGAACATTGGGGTCCCTTTATAAATAATTTTAAGATCATCCACTCATGAATGAAACACATTTGTGTGTTTTAAAAAACTCTTATTATGAACTAACTTGGCTACTGGAGTTGCTCAAGTTGTTGTAGGTTCCTTAGAAGGTCTAGGGTTTGGTGTTCACAAACCCTAGGTATCCCTAAGTTTAAATTAAAATATTGGTGGGAGCCAAGTTGACTAGGATGATTGAATTAATTAGTTAACAAAAGGGTTTATCATGTTTTCAAACATGGCTTGAGCCTTTAGTCATTTTTTACCCCTTTATTTTACCTTGGGTCTAAATTAACAAGCTTTATGTAGTCCCTTTTTATGTCCCCTAACATAGACTATGTTATTAATATTAAGGCCATAATATTCAATATTGACTTTAATCTTAATAATCTATCCTAAGTATTTGTGTCCTTTGGCCTAATGGTTATTCCCCATGTCCTTTATATGATCTGATGGTAATCACTCACTCATCATAGTTGATCAGATAGAGTGTATTAAATGAAAAGCATTCACTTAAGTAACATACATAATAAAAGGATTAATGACAATTGCTTATTGACTGGATTTGATCCAATTGTATGAGTCATAGGTTGAAAAGTTAAAAGGTACATAAATCCCTAATAGTCAGATGCATGGAGACTTGATAATCAAATTAAGAAAATTTAAGGGACCCACTTAATAAAAATGTTTAGTTAATGACTGGGTTCACCATGAATATCAATGGTTATTTCTTGCCCACTATATTTGATCTAATGGTGTGAGAGGACCTTTACACAATAAAATGTCCATGCAAAGATCAATGATGATTGCTTACATACTGGATTTTATCCAATGGTGTGAAGAACCTGATTATTTTTCAATGATTTATAATAAACTAACAAAGATACATATCATAGGAAAGATCTATGAGAGTGTCAAGTGTCTTGACCATGAGCTTGAAGATCGATGAGCCAATGGGAGCATAGGAAATTAGATTCAAATCAATGGATCATGTTAAACATAGGATCTTAATTTGAGAGAGTGAAATAAATAAGGTTTTTAAAAGACAATGGCTAGTAGCTGAAGGGTAATTATGAAAATTATCATGAAAAGTCCAGAAAGCTACCACATAGACTCCACGTAAGCATAAAAGGTCAAAATAAAAGATATTTTGATATCAAAAACATAAAATGTATGAATAAAAGTGTCCCCATCAAATCTAAGGCATTCATGAAATTTAGGCCTAGATATTTCTACCATTAAATCTCAAAACCCTAAACCCTCTATAAAGAGGATTCAAGTTGACTCAATTAACTTCACGTAGTCAATATAGCATAACTGAGCTTTGAAAAATAAGTGCCTTAGTGAAATCCTTAGCAATCTTATGAGGAAAATTATGTATCATCAATGGTGGTAAGTTGACAATAATTGAAGATGGAATCTGAGCTATATCTAACCTTTGACCCTGAAGGGAGGATTTTCAAGGATACAAAGCTAGACTTGGTAGCCCTAAATGTCCAAGGAGTCAGGGATTGGTCAAAATTATTATTCCTTATGGATGAGTTATAACCCATATCCCAAAAGGAGATGAAAAACACTATTTTGCATCAAAGATCTAATGATATAGTTTTAATTTAGATGGCAAGCCTCCACCATGAAATAACAAAACCAAATGTAATATATTTTATTGATGTCCTTACTCCTATTTTGGTGGATTATAAAATAGATAGGGAGTGGATTAATCAAGAGGAAATTACCAAAAGGGTCATGTGTATCACCCCCATGGAATTTTAAACCTATTAAAAACTTCCCTTACCTCATCTGGAGTTCCCATCCATGAGAGATTAGACTAATACCCATGACCTTGATTCAGTCCTTACACCATGGTCGATCAAAAGATCCCCATGGTTTTAGGTCCCCTAATAGCAAAATTCATATTTTACAAGTTAGGGAGGGCATTATGATATCCATGACCTCTCTAAATAGAGTGTTTGGTGACCCTTCCACTACATATGTGAACGATGGCTAGGTATCTTATGTCCACTTTATGCTAGGAGAGAAATTGGCCCCTCCTATGGGAGACTTGATAAACATTTTCTTGGCCAAGTAATTCAAAACCATTAAAACAAGTACCTCCAATAAATTTTACATGATTTACTACCTATCTAATTCCCTCCTAGCCTCTTTAACCTTCCCTGGCATAAGAAACTGGTCCCCTAATGGTAGGACCACAATCTCCCACCATTAATCTAAATTGCATATATTCAAGTATAGGAACCACATGCAAATTATTTATTGCGGTGTTCTCCAAAGCATTTTTGAGGCAATCACAAGCATCCCTATGTAAATACTACATCCTCTCATCAATAAATAAATGGAAACCATGGGGATATGTGGTACTACTCATATTACACTATCATCAGGATAGAGGGGATCCTGAGTCAACCCTATAGATTACCAATTCATATCCACAAAAAGCTTGAAAAATAGGAGATTTCCTCTAAAATTATTTAAGGTGTGGATAGAACATGTAAATAAAAGAACAAATTTTAAGTCCATCCCTTCCCTTTAGACATTAGAAAAGTCATAATTAGATATTGGAATTAACTAGAGGTCATGGTGGTACATAGGAATTCCATTGATTTTTAGTTAGTTGACCTAAAAATGTTGGACCTTAAGAATAAGGTAATCAACCACAGTTTGGATAGGAAGGTCCCAAATATTGAATATGGAGATCAAATAGGTGTATGAGATGACATCAACATCAAAGCCAAGAATTTTGAAGAAGTACTTTCCAAAACTAGAGGTCACAATATCTAATTAGAATGTAGGTTGGTTAGGGATAACAAACCCTAAGGAGAAAGATGGAAAATACAACCTTTGCATTATCACTTGTTTCTTAGTTCATTTAGGACTGATCATCAAAAGCCACCTAATGAAGGATAGTCATTTGAGCCTCAACAAGTAGAACCAACAAGACAAGCCTAGGTTGGGTAGCTTGGGGATATTGAAGGAAAAGGAAAAGCTATGGATGAAAAATGAAAGATATAGGATAGACCTAAAGAAGGACATACACCTTCAACACTCCCATAAAAACCTTATTCTCTAGTCTAATTCAATGGCATGGTTACCCTTAAAGAAGGAGAAACATTGGAAGGTGCCCATATTGACATAGCAAATGCATATGGTTCTGGTAGGGAGGAAGATCTCTCTAATGAAGAAGGTAATGATATGATCCCAATAGATGGGGAGAAGCATAAGGTAGCATTGGCCTTTGTGCCTATAACACTAAGGAAAAGGACAATAATGACCTTCACTTACCCTACTAGTGAATTCAATTTTTTTAGTGATGAAAATCCAATTCATAAACCAATCATCCCTGACTAGTTTATTTATGGAAAGCTATAAAATATCTCATCCTCCTCTCCTTCCTAGGCCTTGAAATGGATTGGCTTGACTTAGGTTGATAACATCGAGCCATGGATCAAATATATAGTAAAAAAAAGAAGAGAGAAGAATACAAATTCAACATATTCAGGAGAAATAGAGAATTGGCACCTTAGGAGCCTATTCAAGTATATATTTGAATGTCCCTAATCCTCCAAAATTGAAGGAACCAAATTTTAAGGTGAAATTTAATGCAGACATATCAGCGTTGCAAAGGATCACAATGAGGGTGGCCATGGTGGGCAAGCAAAAATTCACATTTTAGAAGGTGAAGCCATTCATAGGGTTAACCCATATTAGATGATATAAACTTAGTAAAGCTCCCATCCATGAGGAGGATGTGGTAATTTTAATTGAGGATCAGTCTCAATAGGCTAGATATAGTATCCAAGGATTATTACAAATAATTAAGAACCTAAAGAAAGAAAAGGAGAATTTGTAGACTCAAGTTGTTCTCTCAGTCCTAGACTCCATGATCAATATGATGGATGGGTTGTTTTAGGACATATTCAAGGAATTGAAGTCCATGAATTAAAGGCTAAATTCCCTTCAAGGAAAATGTAGCTTAGCTAAGGAACTAGTTACTCAATGGTAAGCCTCTAAAGGCAAAATTACTGAGCTGCTTAATATCCAAATTAAGAAGCAAATCCAAAACTTCAAAGCTATCAGTATGGTACATTTAAGTGAGATATTGGGGATTGTTGGAGACAAACTTTAGGATTTGAATGATTGGCAATTCAAAGTTGAGGAGCTCATATAATAATAAAAGGATCTAATTAGTATAATTGAAAAGCTCTTAGGCACCATGATCGAGGATCCTGCCCAGACTACCACCTTGGGGATTATAACTGACAAAGAATTCCATCATAGAGCCACCTCAGTGACTCAAGAAATCATAGGCAAGAGTCAAGGACAATCAATAAGGGATAATAGTAGTGTTCTTAGCATGATATTAAATGTAAGGGATAGGATCAAGGAAGCTAGGAGTATCAAAGAAGCCTTGGCTAGGGATAATGAATATTTTGATGAGCTATCAATCCAAGAAGAAGAGTGAATCCCTAGGCTAGTCATGGATTTAGGCCTAGTGTATGAACAATGTACAAAGGCCATAAGCATCCAACATCAAGAAAGGGACCCACCTCCAACATATTAAATATTTTTGACCAGCAGGGCAACCCATTCATTTTATAATGGCACACGCTAGTTTGTTAGTGTGATTACATCTAGGTTAGTAGGATTGTAAAAGATACTTGTATTATAGTTTTAACAAAGACAATTCTTTTGTATACCTATATTTGTAAATTTTATTGGTATACTACTTAGATTCCTATAAAAAGGCATATATTACCATTTGTAAAAGCAGAGCCTTTGAGATATGTGTACAATTTGAGTAATCAATATAGGAGATCAAATAATTATACAAGAGATGTTTGGTTTTATGTGTTTTAATTTCTATGTTTGTTAATTATTTTGTCTATTTTGAATATGAATGATATCATAAATATCAAGATAGATCATTGATTACAAGTCTTCTACCTTGTCCATGCTAATTTAGTTGAAAGAATTGAATTTACTTCATTTTATTTACTCTACTACATAGATGTGCTTAAGATAACTAAATATAGTGTAAACAATTAAAATAAAGTTCAATTTTTATTTTATTTTTGTTTTTAATTTTTAATTAGGCCTCGTGTGTGGTCAAATGTGAGTTTAATCTGAATTACATGACATTTTGGTTAAGATAATGTTTGGAAAAGATTGAAGTCTTATCAATATGTTCATAATATAGATAAATAATCACTATTTATTTCTTACCCTACCATCTCTTTTACTACTTTTTAAACAAATCACATTAGCTTAAATACATTATTCATTAGCATTTTAATCTAGTCAGTGGTCTAGATATAGATCAATTTATCCAAATTTTTCAATAAAAGTACCAAGATGGCCCCCTACTATCAAAATATATAAATATTGTGGAATAGTTCATGTTACTCTACCACTATTTCCACCATAGGCATACCACTTGCCAAATACTTATAACTCATGCTTTGAATATTTGGATAGAGAACACATGTAGTTAATTTAGAAGCATCAATACCAGCCAAGCTCATAATTCCATCATGGCCTCGAGGTCACCACATTACTTGTTTAATAATTCATACATCATTGTTTACTAAGATGGATACCATTACTTATAATAATAATTAATTATATAATTATGATCAACATTGTTTTCTTATAAGCAATCAATAAACAAATTTATATAACAATTAAAATTAGTATAATCCATGAAATATTATGAAACAAAAGAGGTTAAGGAATCTAGTTAATTAAACATTAACTATCTATCTATTTCAAGAGAAGAAAACTTATGTAATTATCTAATACCTAAGCTAATTCAGATAACTAATTAAGAAAGAATTCATTTTTTGATATAGTATTTCATAATCATATAAGGAAATGTATTCCTAAAAAGTCATTGTATTCAAAATAAACTCATAATTCAGATAGAGTAGAAAAGGGAAGCAAGAGATTTATACAACAAAAATGATGAAAGTAATGGAATGCAACATAATCAAAGCAAATGGGATTCATCTAAGTTTCAATTTGAGTGGAAATTAAATAAAGTGTTACTGTTAATAAACTATAAAAATTTACACGGTAGGCAAGTTAAGGCAGTGAAGTGAGTATGTTCTGCTATTTCAAAAGGAAGTGAAAACACATATAACCCAACATGAAAGAAATTAGCAAGCATGAAAATGTTAGTTATATAACTATGCATCATCAAATGGAGAAGAAATTTTATATAACTTGCTTATATTATTTTATTCATTCATTAGATTGACATTATCTTAATTTCCTTTAATTTAATTCAATTTATCATAGGATTATTC
>JARHVA010003111.1:150000-160000 GCA_037957365.1 Torreya grandis | reverse complement strand
ATATATATATATATATGTCACCATATAATTTTGGTGTCATTTATGATGTTCTGCATACCTAATGTTGTGTTGTTGAAATCTAACATAAAATAAAATATTTATTGTTGTATTTTGTATTGTATTTTTAACTAAGTATTCTAAAGGATACCTCATCTATGTTATCTCTTTTTTCATACCCCTATTCAAAATTGAATAATTTGGTAATAGAGAAAATTTTAGTACTTTTTTATTCTTGTTTATTTCCACATTTTATGAGTGTGTGTAGAAATTAGTTGTAGACATCTTCCAACAAGATTGTTTGGGATAAGATCTAAGTGATGTTATTTATCAATTGTCATAAATTTTTATAAGGATATATAATTATAAGTAAATGGAACATAAAGGAGTCGTAGGTGATGGAATATCCCAAGTGGTTTGAGTGGTAATACTAGTGGATCTAGTAGGGTTGATGAGACAAATGTAAGAGCAAATCAATGATATGTAAGACACAAAAATTAGAGGCATTGAATTGATAGATAATGAAGAAAATGTTAGGGTTTATAAAGAGGCTCCTAAATATCAAGTTATGGGTGAAGAACTTAATGAACCTGAATATTGATTCTTTTAATTTATTATGAGAATGACAAGTATACCAAATTTAAACACTAAAATTTATTTTATAAATTTTAATCCTAAATAGCCCATTGACTATATATTTGAGTTACATAAATACTTTGCATATGAAAAAATTTAATATCACAACAAGGTTAATTTATTTGAAATAAAATTGAAAGGTCACACATCCTTATGGTTGGAGCATATACAAATTGAGAGAGTGCACAAAGGAAAATAATATATTAAATCAAATAATAATTTTCTAATAAATATAAAACATATATATTATTATCAATATGTTTAATAAAATTAAAATCTTGTGATAGATACAAATGAGTCTAATGTTTTAAAATGATAAGTATTATATAGTTACCAGGGTAATATTGAAGAAGATGCTGAAAATATCTCAAGGAATGTAAATAAACTATCCCTCGAAATTCATAATGAATATTATCATTTCTCACTAAAGGAACTTAATATTTACTTCACAAAAATTAAAGAGAAATATAATGGAAATTAATATTAACACATTAACATAGAAGTGGAATAGGTTATTATAAAAAAGAATAACAATGTGAGGTAAGTAGTTATTAGTACAATGATGTTTATGCCCTAAGATCTAGAAGCAATTTCAAAGATAGAGGATATTGTGGATAATGTATATGTGTTGGAAATAAATGGTATATGTTTTGTATGTGGCGATGTTATATGTAAATCATTAGAGTGTCCTCATATTCATATTGAAGGAAAAAAATCATGGGATTGCAAATATTGGTGGAAATTTCTCATGATGAAAAAGGAATTTTATAATGTTAAAAAGGTTGAAAATAGTCATGCACAAAGAAATAGTTTTATTAGAACCATTTTAATGTCTCAAGGAAATAATTTCAAAGATATTGTTGATAATATACTTTCATAAAAATTAAAGATAAACCTAGTTTGAATATAATTATACATCTCAATACTTATACTATTTCTTGGTTATTTAAGTCACATCAATTTATTGTGAATGAACAATTTATATCAATATATTGATCCAAAACTCAAAATATTTGGTTGACAGATAATTAAAGAAACAAGAACAACACAATAACAATAATTCTATATCTGAGAAGAGATGTTTTCTTTATTAAATTTGTAAACACAAACATATGCCTATCTCTGAGAAGAGATGTCTGATTTCTATTTCAGGTTACATATTGATTTATACATGTTTTTAAGGTAGGATAAGGATGTGGAAGGTCAGACATATTGAGGGATATTAAGTGGTTTAACTTTTATGATTTACAATAATATAGAACTTGAGGAATTACTATTTTTAGAAGCTTACTATTTTTAGACTTTACTACCAAAATTGAAATTTAGGGAACTTCCATTAGGTTTTTTTAGGTCAAAATAGATCAAATATAGACCCATTCCATCTCACCATTTTCTCTACATTCTTATCTTTCTAACGGTTCAAATAGGGGTCAAACAGAGCTATGGTACAAAAATTATGGATCCAAGAAATTATACCACCAATTGGGGTAGAACCGTCACCTAAATTGTCACCCAAAATGTTGCTCAGATCATTCCTCCTTCCTTGAGAATCAATGGTCCCCATTGAATCAATAATTGTCATCAAGTGTGGTAGTTGTGTTTTGAATACTTGGAATGGACTATGCTTTGTGGAGCTATACTTTGTGGAGCTATGTAGCACATGATTGTTCACCACTTCTATCTAAACATTAATTTTTGGATGGAAGGCCATGAAATTATTTATCATTTTATCTATTACCTTCTATTATTGTGTTTTTTGTGTAGTCAAGGATGCAACATCAAACCTTTTGGATTCTTGTGGCTTGACCACCATGAATATAAATTTCTTGGCACTAATCAGGGAGATAGATGTATAAGGTGGTACCTCTGGTACCTTATAGTGCCATGTTACAAGAGTGAGAGTGATCTTTCAAGTTCTTGATTCATAGATGCCATGTTGATCATACATGAATGGTTGACCAAAAAATATATCATAGATATCTAGATTGACCATATCACATAAGACCTCATCTTGGAAAGGTTTTATTGCATACGAGAGAAGACATTGGTGGGTGACATGGAGGTTTCTCCTTGGACTCAACCATCTAATACTGTATGGCTTTGGGTGAGGCTTCATGGACAAATTTAGGCTTTTCATAACATTAGCAGAGATTAAAATCATTTGACTCCCACTATCGAGAATGAAATGCAAAGGCTTACCTTTCACCCATAACTTAGAATGAAACAACCTTTCCTTGTCATCTAGGCTCTCCTCATGGGTCTTTAATGAAGAAACGATGGCATCAAGATCAACATCTATAATATTTTTTGCATCCTCTTCAACTGTAGGCTGTGTATGAGGTAGAGTAGTAGATGTTGAGGATTGTGACTAAAAAATCAAGGACTTGATGGCTCAACATTATTATTTAGAGTGAGTTCTAGATTTGGGTTAATCACACCACTACCCAGTCTTTCCTTCCTTTTTCTTCTAATTTTGGCCTCATGTTTAACCTTCTTTGTCACTTTTCTATTCTAAAGGCTGACTCTTCGTATTCATTCCTCCATGCTTATGCGCAATCTTCACTATGAACTTGTATACCTCACCGATGGTTTCTAAAATAAATAGTTCCATTTCTCCCCATATGTACCATTGTAGTCTACCATGATATTTGAGAACCTTGTGTTTCTCACTTTCTTGGATGCTCAATCTTGTAGATAGAGAATGAAAAATATCATTGTAATCTTGAACATATTGTTTTTTACCCTGGAAAAGTTATTTCCACTCTATATATAGATCATCATATGATCCAATGGGGTAGTATTATTCTTTTAGAGCTTCAATGAAATCATCCTAGGTAGGTTTTACTTCAAGGTCAATATCATCTGTAATGAATCTCTTTTTGTACACTTGCCACCAATTTTTGATAGGCAATGATGCTTTCAAAAGAGCAAAAGTGATCTTCTCTTTATTACTAAATTTATTTTAAAATAATAAGATGACAGTTGATCCAACCAATTTTCTACAACAACAACATTGATTTTGCCTTCAAATGTAGGGATATCAAAATTCACCTAAACATTAAAGGGTATTAAGGCACTAAAAGGATGTGGGGTTGCAGATGAGGAGGTGAAATTTACCATCAAAATTTGTTAGAGAATTTGAGAAAATTATTAGAGCATCTACACATGTTGCTGCTAGAGGGATTCATTCACAATTTCCTTGAAATGATCAAATGTCTTGGTATTGTTTTCTATTTGAAGTCATTTAGAGTGAATAGGTGGATATTTTGTTGGTTCTATTTTCCACCCAAGCTTCTTGTAATCTAAATTCATCCTCAGGATCATACACTCTAAATACAAACCAATCTGATACCACTGATCCAAAACTCAAAAGCTTGAAAGATAATTCAATAAACAAGAATAACACAATAACAATAATGCTACCTCTAAGAAGAAATGTTTTATTTATTAAAATTGTAGACCCAAACATAGGCCTATCTCTTAGAAGAGATGTTTGATTTCCATTTTGGGTTACATCTCCATTTATACATATTTTGAAGGTAGAAGGAGGATGTGGAAGGTCACGAATCTCAAGGGAGATTAATTGGTTCGACTTCCACAATTTACAACAATACAAAATTTGAGGAATTATTTTTTTAGACTTACTATTTTTATACTACACTTATAAAATTGATATTTGGTGCACTTCCATTGGTTTTTTAGTAGTCAAAATCCACTGAGCAGATATCTGTGCCATCTCATTCTGTTCTCTTAGTTTTTAGCTTTTCAATGGTTCAAACGGGGAGTGAAATGGAGCTATGGTGCGTAATCTATGGCTCGCAGAAGTTTTTCCACCAATTAGGGTAGAACCATCACCCTAATTATCGCTTGGAATGTTGCTTGGATCATTTATAATACTAGAACATAAAAAGAAGATGTTCTATGTGACATACTGCCTATGAATGTTTTCCATATTTTTATTGAAAGGCCTTTGTAGTTTGACCATAAGGTACATAAATATGGTCATGCCAATACATATACATTGTGTATGTATGGAGTAACACACACATTGGATCCTTTAAAGGGTATGTGTGCTTAAGTGGACATGAATACAAAATTGATGATTACAAGAAAATAATTTGTAATAATTTAAAGAAGAGCACATGTTATGCATTAATTTAAAAATTATAAAAGTAATTTATGGGTGTAACAAAATAATTAATTATTCCAATTTAATTAAAAAAAGTAATAAGTGACTTTATGGAGATTATCTCAAATAATTTTCTATATGGATTACTATTGATGAGAAGCATCAGGCATTGCATGGATTCAATACCTAGGCAAAGTTTAATAAATAAATTAACACCTAGATTAACTCTAAAATATAATGCAAAGGTGAAAAAATAATTGTAGATTTTTTGGATAAAGGGGTACATGGAGAAATTTTGATCCCATGTGTAGTAATATAATTATTAGTATTTAGGAATAATGAATATGGAAAAGTGTACTAATTATAGAACATTAACAAGATAACTCCAAAGTATAGATTTTCATTATCATGTTGGATGATTTGATGGATTTATTAAGTGAAGAGAGATAATTCATTAATAATTATAAAAATTTCAATTAAATACATATGAAACGGGTTGAATTACTATATACTTATTCATTCGTATTGAAACATGAAGTGCAAAGTCTATCATTGCTTTTGATGTAATGACTAGAATAATTCTTTTGTCAATGAGTTAAGAGTGGAAGCCTTAGGAGTTAACTTCGTGAAGGAGCAATATGAAAATTTTGAATATTTACAATAAGTATGGAAGTAATGCATATAACCAATGAGTGAAGATAGAGTACTGCCATTATATTATTCTATTAAAAAATGTTTTTTATTCAAAGGAATGTAATTTTGTATACAAAGTGGTGAAATGAAAGAAAAGTTTGGGGATTTAAAATTCATTTTATCTATGAAATAAGTTTATAAAAAATGGAGTTTTTATGTTAATTTTACTACAAATGAACATATATGTGTGCAAATTTTAATACAAGTGTATAATTTAAAACTAGATAAAGGTAGAAGTTTGAATGCAGGGTTGTATCAATTGTTAGAAATTACATATGTAAATCATGGGATGATATAAGAATGTATTTTTATATATATTTAACTAGAACACAAAAATTAAATAATTTATATTTTCTATAGTTGATATATTTTAAAATTTGTAACATTCTTTACCACATAATAAAACTAGTTATTAAATTTAAAAAACTTCTTATGAAGGAAAGTTGAAATGTTGCTTCATTTTCCATGAAACATAATTTGAAACAACAATGTGAATTTTGTTAGAAATTTATAGAAAATTATGAAATAAGTTTAATAGTAAACTCAATTGTATTTTAACATATCATCATCAGATATATGAACAAACAAAAGCAATCAATAGAATTTTGGGTAATCTCTTGAGAATTTTAATTGATGGTTTGCCATGAAAATTAGTAATATTTTATTTAAATATTCATTTGTATAGAAAATATTAGTGAATACAAGTACAAAAAACATGTCATATCACATTTTTTATGGGTCAATTCTAATAGGAGTTGCATAATAATGTGATATGTGAAGTGACCAAAATAGGAGTGTTGAAGCAGATAATTATGTAAAACATATGCAGTAAGTGCTTAACCAAGTGCAAGCAAAAATAGAAAATAATACAACAAAATACAAAATGTATGAAAATGTGAAGAGAAGCTATGTTTTATATCGTGTGGAAAACTTAGTCCTACCATAATTTATAAAGGAAATTATCTCAAAAGGGGCTTATGATAAATTGAAGTGAACAAAAATTATTCCATGAAAAAAAAATTGCTATATGATTACAATATAATATAAATTATATAGGTATCTATATTACTTATTTTAAATGTGATTTATTTTTATCAATATTTTGAAGGACACAATAGTGAAAGTTTAAGTTCATATTTTAATGAAATAAAATGGAAATTTTTGATGATAAAGCAAGAATGCGAATATATAGAGGAAGAGATATATATAATATGGAAAACCGCATGATGAAAAAATATACATAATATATAGTAAAATGTAAATACAAAGTTATTTAATATGGGCCATGAATTAGTGCATCAAAATATTTAAAAAATCATAATATTATTAGTATATTTCTTAGATGTCATATGCGAACTAACACATGTTTATTTCCTCACCCATGTTGGATGATGTAGGATCATCAGGGTTCATGTGCATTCTTGAATCAACAAAAAAATATTTATTTATTAATATTGAATAATTATTAAGTTTCAAAATTATTTTGTGTTTCATAAATATTTTTTTTATTTGCTCATGCTACCTTTCTTTTCAAGTGTGTTTACTATTATTTTCTAGTGGTTGTGAATGCACAAGTGTTTGTAACATTCCCCAGATATAATTTTTATTTTTAGATGTATATTTTTATTGTCTATATAATATTTTTTATCTTTACACAATAAACTATGTTCATATTTCTCCCAAGCATATCATTGTTGATATTTTTGGAACATTTATTTCTATACATGGCATATCTTGAGTTATAGTTTGGTTTTTCATAGGATAAGCAACTAAGTTAATGATGTATTTTGGAGAGTATACACATTCATTTTCATGTTGTTTATTGAATTATAATCCATTGGAAATTATTTGGATTGAGTGTAACATTATTCTTGACCATACATGAAGATCATGATGCAAATGATTTTCATGGTAAATATTAGCTCAAAATTCTTGTGACTTCATGTGAATTTATTTACGTGTTCACGGTTTGGAGACCTATATATCATGATGTGCTACATAAGGATCCACTGATATTTGTTTCTCATATAATCTTAAAATTCATTAAAGATGATAGGGATTCATTTCATTATTTTGATGATGTAGTTGTTATGTGTTAAAATACAATGTGATACTTTAATTTGAATTTTTTAGAGAAATTTAATATTTATGGAGCATTGAGATGTGTTAATTTTTTAGTGGGTTAAAATCACATTTTTTAAATAGGAGGTTATTGTGCCATTATAAGCATTCCTTTACACTACTCTATATGACTACAATATGCAACACTAATCTATAGTATTATAAGCATGCCTTTACACTACTCTATATGACTATAATATGCAACACTACTCTATAGTGTTGCTTGGTCATCATGATTTTTTCCTTCATAGGCCTAAGTCACCATCCTAATATGAATCACTTAATCAATATATATAGCTAGACATTATTTATATGTAAGGTAATATTCTTATATTACTATACAAGTACTTATATAGAGTTGGTAACGCCCTTCATCTCCCAAATGGTAAATTCCTCTCTTTATCACAATTTTAGAGATCTTAAGATCTCTTGCACACTAATAAATTAGAAAAAAACTTGGCCTTTCCTAGAAGTAAATAAAGACAGTCAAGGGATAGATAATTATCCAAAATTGGTTTTGGAAGTGCAATATAATGAGATAAAATCAAATTTTCCTATTGATATGTCAATAAAGGGGATAATATATTAAAATATGAATAAATGAGGTAAAAATAATTAAAATTATTTATTGGTTAAAATGGTTCCTTAAAAAATATTCTCAAATCACTATCCTACTATTTGTATAGCTTATCAATATTGAGAGCCTAAGCCTACAAATTTTTAAGACAATTTTCATCTTTAATTGCACACATAGAATTATTTAGAGGTGGAAACACCATCTATCTCCACAAGGTATAATTACTACATAAAATTTATTTTGACATCTTCCCCATCCACTAATATAAGGCATCTGACTCGACAACTCCATAGACAATCTGTACAATAGTCTATAGTACTAAAACATGTGGGATTTATGGAAGTAATTAATGTTTTTACTAATTTAGTTGTAGGTTTTGTCAATCACATTTAAATTTTTTGAAATTATATGTTAGAGTAAATTACTATAAGGTAGATAACTAAAAACATATAAGGCCCTTACCAAACCTTCCCTCAATAGTTTGTCCAAATGGTAATAACATCCACAAAAATAAGGGGTATATGGATGTCCTCAAGTAAATGGTAATAACATCCTAGAGACTATTTGCATGGAACTAGAAGCTAAGAGATAAATAGTAAAATTTTTAGCTACATTTTCTTTCCTGACCTCCTCTTGCATGGAACTCTACTATGGAATTGAGAATATCGATTCCAAATCCAAATTTTATTTTTAGGTCTTTTTTCCTCATGAACTAAACTTACAAGTTGACATCCTAAATGGGTAAACTTTATCACAAAATAAGAACACATTATGGTTTGATCATGAGAATGGAGACATATTACATATGCCATACCTATTTCTAGGAGTGGACTTAAACATTACTAAACATTAATACTCATAATTCAAAAGTATGGGGTGACCAAACCTAATCTAATCCATTATCTGATTTTTTATAAATTTTATTGAATTATATGCCCTAGTGGATGCTTATCCTATACTCATGGAACCCACATTGGTATAACCACTGATATAGATAACAATGCACCTCGTACTGATTGGATAACTTTTTACTCAAAAAAAATCTCATTCTACATATCAATGCATACAATGGTAAGACATTGAAGGTTTTTGCTTTTGAAAAAAGCCATATTTAGTTGGATGTGATAATGGCATCTAATAATCCTCCTTATCCTATATTATTAAATCTAAATCGGTTGTAATATAATTATTTGAAATACTTAATCAAGGTGACATGGACCACATACCCAATAAGGGTGAACTTCCTATGGTATTTTTCGAATAAAATATAATCAATACTAAAATTTCCACAAAGATTTTGGCAAAATATTTTTTTCGTGAGAATGAAAGAGACCTAATATAGGTCTAAGGGATAATCAAATATTACATTTAATGTTATGAATAAGATGGTAATAGGGCAGATACTTTAAATTAACTAGATAATTTGGAAGATGAGAAATATATACTCCTAGATTATAAAGAAGCTAAATGGTGAATGAGGAGTATACATGCATGGATATTGTAAGGGAATGACAATACAAATAAAATTTATCATTATGTGATGAATCATAGAGTAAATAAAACCATATGTAGGATGAGAGATAATAATGGAATAAATTACACAAATTTTTACACTATCACATAAGTTTATGTTTCACACTTAAAACATTTATACACATAGCCTCCTTATGAAAGTAATAGAGACATCATGGTGTTAGACACTTTATTTGATGGCTAGGTGAGTGAACAAAAAAATGAACTTCTTCACCTGATTATGATGAAGGATATGTAAAATACTCTTCATATATTTCATCTTGGAATGGCCCCTAGTTATATTGGATGGATTAATGAATTATAACTTAGATTTT
>JARHVA010003111.1:107500-145000 GCA_037957365.1 Torreya grandis | reverse complement strand
TCATTTGGTGACACATTGAGTATTGATCTAGGTTTAGGATGTTCCAAGTGGATGGATAGGTATGTGTAGTTGTATTTATAAGTATACTAAAGGCAAGTGAAGAGTTCTCAAAATACTAAGCTATGGACCTTCTTGGAGATTCTATATGCACAAATATCAAACTCATCATAGAATAATGAGGAGAGGTGTCACCCTTTTTATGTTCATAGTTACCTAATGAATACATATGATAAAATCCATGATATTCACATACTCTTCACATAAGATTTAGACATGAAAAGAATCAATAAATTGGCAATTTGTTTAGAGTTGATATGAGGCACGAAGATGTTTATTCTAGAACCAATGAGATATCTGGAATAAATGTTTATGCCTATATATAATAAAATACATGCAAATTCTAATTCTAATCCAAGATGAAAAATATGTATATTTATATTAATCAATTCAAAAGAATATAAAATAGAAATTAAAGAGATAAAGTGATGCTCATTATCTAAACCTAGAACTTTGATACCCTGTCATAATTGGCCAATAGTTGATATTTGGGTAGAGGAAGCACACTATAATTCTGAAATAGAAATTACCCTATTTATATTAATAATATACAAGATGATGTGAAATAATTACCTAATATATTAAAACACCTTTCTTACAAATTTTTTGCTCGATTAAAATAGTCTAGTGAAGAGGAATAGAAAGGAGTAAGGGAAGTTAACTCAGAGGAAAAATCATGGTCTAATTTAATGTAAATCATAGTGTAAATCATGAGATAAGTCATAGTTTCACTTAGTTGAACTCGAGATGGAACTCTATATGGAACTCACACTCTCACCCCCTTGACCTCTTTGGTACACCTAAGTAAGATGAAGCTAAATGTGTAGGTATAATCCATTAATAGATGGAATAATAAATATCCTACACCAACATTAACTTTATGTGAATAGGAAAAAATGATCATAAAAGTATACCATTGATTAACTGGTCAAACATATTCAATTTAAAATCTATTGGAGGATGGGGTTTGACGGATCTTAACACCTTCTCAAAATCACTTTATACTAAAATAACATGGGACCTCATCAAAAAACAAGGTCTTTGGCATAGGATTTTATTTCAAATGTATATTCAACCTTTGACCACTATTGATTGGACTAATATTCATATTTAGGACTATCTCTTTTTGAAATCTATCACCTATAATTTATATATGATTGAGAACTCCCATGCATAAGAACCTGAGGAAATAACATTGTTTGTCATAAGCAAAGATGAAATATTTGTTATTCCAAATGCCTAAAAATGCTCAGATGATCTAAATTGTGCTTTCCTACTAAAATACATATGCACGCTCGTAAATGAGTATGACTTAACCTTGGATAACAAATGACACTAATTATAGAAAAGGATTGAGTCTATTATTCTAAGTGATCAAGAAGAACTACAATGGGAACATTACATGTATAGCATAATTTAGAATAGCATTCAAATCTCAGACCAAAAAGACCAACTATGTTGGGTACACAATATACATGGAGGTCACAATTCATTAAAATTGTGATACATAATCCTTTTTATATATATTGAGGAGAATGAATCACCTTGGTTGTGGATGGGTTTGTGAAATATCAATTTTCATCTAAAAAGAATTCATATGTGGTTGGCACTGCACATCATAATCCTACCTAGCATAATCTCCTTCGTAGAGGATATATTGTGTAAAATTTATGGTTCTTATGTTGGAAATCTCCAAAAACCATTGAATATATATGTGTTCATTTCCAATTCAATCATATTATTTAGGATGTTATTGAAGCACATGAAGGTGATTGATTCAGAGCCTAGGCTTGCATACTATCCTCATCTGTCTACCTAACTCTGATTCTTTCTTCTAATCAAATTGACTCATCTTTAAGAAGTTAAAATTATTTGTACTTGTTTGAAAACATCTTGAAGTGTCTTATGGTCTCATGTTCTGATTAGGATATTAATCATATTTCCAAGAATAACAATAATATTCCAAAAGTAGCATACTTTTTTTCAACATTATATTATGCCTTTCCACAACATAAAGAACCACTAACCATTACTTCACTTTCTTATCTGTAACTTACTTACTATCTTCATATAGGCCATGAAACCATTTATCTGCTCAAGGCTTCATCACTTCAATCTTATATTAAAATGCTTATACCACTTTATTACACCATCTCTAATTTTTATTCACCTTTTTGTACCTATGTCGACCTACTTTCAACGATCATTCCCTCATCAATTCTTTTTATAGTCCCTTTTGTTCTTTCTTGCTTATCATTCCTTGTCGCCTTGAAAACTCATAAAACTCCTTAGTTTGAACATTACATAGGTTTTATTGAAAAAAATAAAACTTGTTTCAATTATCCATTAGGCACTTTCAAATTCAAGGAAAATTTCTATGTTCAACTCTCAACATAACCTCATTAACTCTCTACCTCTTTGTTTTAATTGGGTCTCCTCTAATCATTTACAAGTCAATATAATGATAAACAATATTATAGAATACTATAAACATCATAAACATAATTAATTTTTAAGATCATATGAATAAACACCATATGACCAAATTTTAGGACTTTTAATGTGCGGAATCACAATATAAATAGATTGGAATGGAAAAACCCTAGTTGACAGTTACATAGTCATGTATGAGCCCAAGAGGATAAAGAAATGATTATTTATAATTTCAAACACTATAAAAAGCTATAAATACCTGAACCTAACATCGATTAAAAGCTTAAAAAATGCATTCTTTTAGAATTATGAGTTTACAATATGATTGTGTCAAAGTAACAGTGAGTTTTGTTTTAATTTGATATTGAAATTATAAGGGTTTTAGTTTCACAACATAAATTTATCTTGAATTATTCTTATTAACCAAATCCTTAATAACACCTTTAGCCCAAAAAAGTTAAATACTAGTCCACATTTATAACATTCTTGATCTTTTTGTCTACATGTACACATAACTTGGACTGTGTAAATAGTCCTTTAGAATTTTGATTATTATAAATGGGTTTATATACATTAAAATTACTTATCCAATATACCTAAGGATTTCATAATCTTATATATACCCTATACAATATCTATCATTCTTTAGAATATTAGATTATCATATCTTTTGACTAAGCAAATTTACGTTTGTTCTTATTTGAAAACTGTGTGTATATAACCTTGATAATTCAGATTGATTAATGAAACAAGAACTAAATTTTATCACTCTCCATATGTTATCTAGGGTTTTTTTTTTTCCTTCTATAGGTTCATTTAATAACTTTTTTAACTTGACCAATCATAAATCAACTCTTTAATTTAAATTGCATACCTTTGTTCCTTGGATAAATTGAATTTATTAATAATAAATTAAATTTGAATCTTGAATGCTAAATGAATTTATAACTGTTAAAATTTTTCATAATAAATTAAAAGTATTCACCAAAATGTAACTCTTGAAAAATCACAATGCACCCATTTCTAAAAAAAAAAAAAAAAAAAAAAAACCCTTTCTATATTATGTTCAAAACACATAAAACCAATCATACAAAGTCTTTTACAAACAAAGAAGCATAAACCTTCCTAATGGACACCTTATTATATTTAAATGTACTTTATATTACAATTTAAAGGGTCTCATATTATTTACCCTCTCTCATACATACCAACCTTATATATCTCAAACTAAAATAGGGAACATCTTCATACAAGCCCAACCCACGTAGGGTGGTGGTTACAACCATTTAATTTTTCATTGATTTTCATTATTTTTCTAGTGAAAATGCATGTTAGAAAAACCTATTCACAATTTTTGGGATTTACCTAGGACCCTATTAACATTTAAAATCATTTTGATTTCGTTCAATACCTAAATTACCTCCTAGTTATGATATTCAAATTTCTGAATTTAGTGTTTTGGTGGGAAAATACCAAAAACCACTAAAACAGTAAACTAATTCATTGTAATGATCTCAAGACACTCTAAGATTCATATAATGTCCCCTATAATGTTTTCAATCTAAAAATAATCATGAATGATACCCTAGACATGATATTTATTGATGTTCCTACATCATACTCCCAAGTTGGGAGAAATTTGAACTCAAGTTCAAAGTTAACTTGTTGTTTTTCATTCTCATTTTCCAACTAATTTTAATCTGATATTTTAATCATCTCTCTTTATTATTCAATTAATATATTATTTTTCTCTCTAGTTATTTAAATTTTTTCTTACATAACTTATTTTGACTTCCTCCATAGATGTGTTTCTTTGTCCATTCTTCTTCAACCTCAATTAACTATAGAAACCTTTGACATTATTTATCTTCATTCCCTATGTAGTCTAATTTTTCCTTTAGTATTTAAATTCCTTCATCTGAAACACTATTATTAAAATGATTCATCCTATTACCTTGAACTTGTAATACTTTCTTGTCTTCTTGACTGCTACTTGGGCTAGTTTTCAAACAAGGGGTTCTCTCCCCTTGCCTCTTTATTAGATACTTGAGTTCATCTCTATTTTTTATCATCTTTGGACTAATATGGCCCATCTTCAAATCTGAATTCATCTTCAAATGATTCTACTCATGACTATCCTTCACTATGTCTTACTCTATCATGAGCTCTTGACTTACATCTTTGTCTTTCTTCACATGTTTATGAAGTTTTTTTTGCTGTTTCACCTCTATACCTACAAAAACGATTCTCATGACTCTCTAATAATCTATTTGTTCCATATCATATCTTTATTTATCGAGTATTTCATATAAATCTACCTCTTCACTATCAAAGCCTTGGCATTTTCATTTTTTGTACCTATTGAGTCTTGAATCATCTTTGAGACTATCATTACTCTTTACAAACTAATATGTAATATTAGCTAATAATTTTTATTTTTTTTTAGGATTAAATAAATCCTCTAGGATACTTATTTCTTCCTTCCATGAGGGATCATTCAACTCTTAATTTTTTTCATCATACTCAGACATCTATTTTTCTATTTCCTCTATTTTTTGTTCTTTAACCCTCATCAACACCTTATCAAATGTATGGACTGATTAAATACCTTTGATATCATCAAAATATTATTTCATAGGTTTTCCTATATCATCATAATTATCCATCACTCTCTCCCTTTTTGAGATATCCTCATAAGCTTTATCAAAGAGAGAATTATCATCTTGTTCAATTTTTTTTTGTTCCATTGTTATTACTTAATCACCATCTTCACCTTAAAATTCTCAATGATACCCTTATATTTTATGTATACTATTTCTTCCAATCCTACTCTTCCATACTTTATCTTATCTTTCAAATATCTCATTTAATACATCAGTACTATCACCATTACAATTAATTTATTTACCTTTTATTTCCATTGTGCTCATTTGAAACATATATTCATCATCATGGCTTACATCCTCATTACTTTTTATCTAATTATTAACTTTGGATATCAACACATTCTTATTCATATCTTGGGGCTGTTACTAATATGCCACTTCACTTTTCTATTTGATCTACAAACTCATTGTTGCTCTTAAGCACAACATTCATACTTATTTTCTTCATCCCTGAATTTATAGTCTTTATTCCACTTTTTAACATTTCATTAACACCTTGTACAAGTTATTTTTCTAATTTTAATTCTATCTATGGCCCTACTAACATTTAAAATCATTTTTATTTCACTCAAGACCCAAAATAATACTCTAATCGTAGTTATGAATTTCCAATTTTCAAATTTAGTGTTTAGGAAGAAAAATGCCAAAAGCCACTAAAAAACTAAACTCATGCATTATAATTATATTAATATAATACAATATTAATATAATTACCATTTTCATGTAATAAAACCTAAAATCATTATGACTCATACCCTACACTTTATATTTCTTGATGCTCCTGTGTCATACTTCCAACATGGGAGAAACTTAAACTCTAGTTTAAAGATAATTTTTTTCCCCTATTTTTAAACTAAGTTTAATATGATATTTTGATCCTCTATCTTTT
Organism: Torreya grandis; assembly: GCA_037957365.1. Lineage (NCBI taxonomy): Eukaryota > Viridiplantae > Streptophyta > Pinopsida > Cupressales > Taxaceae > Torreya > Torreya grandis. The sequence goes on along the minus strand of JARHVA010003111.1, from coordinate 138,955 downwards.
TTTCTCACTTAATCTATTTTATCTCTCTATTTTTTATTTGCATATTTTCTTGTTTAACTTATCTGGGGTTCTTCCCTTCATGTGTTTTTTTGTCCATTATTCTTCAACCCCAACGAAGTATAGAAACATTTTCCATTATTTGTATTCATTATCTATGGAGTATTGTTTTCCATTAATTATTTCCATTCCTTCATCTCAAAAATTATAATGAATATGATTAATCCTCTTACATTGCACTTTGATTACTTTCTTATCTTCTTGATTAATACCTGGTATAGTTTTCAAACTAGCATTTCTCTCTCCTTACTTCTTTATTACATACCTAAGGTCCTCCTTATTATGGATCATCCTTAGACTGATATGGTCCATATTCAAATATAACTTTGTATTCAAATGATTCTCCTCATGACTATCCTTCACTTTGTCCTTGTCTATCATGAAGTATTGACTTGCATCTTCCTTTTTATCCACATGTTTATGAAATGCCTTTTTTATTTCACCTATATACCTAAAAAAACCATTCCCATGAATGTCTCATACTCTATGTTTTCCATCTCATAGACTTATTTCCCAAGTATTTACTACAAATTTACCTCTTCATTTTCAAATCCTTAGCATTATCTTTGATTGTACCTATTGAGTCTTGACTCATCTTTGATATTATCATTTTTCTTCACAACCTAAACCACAGCATTAGATATTTCAAAAAACATGTTTGGAGGATTAAAACAATCCTCTAGAATCCTTGTTTCTTCCTTCAAGGGGAGATTATTCAACTCTTCAATTTATTCATCACACTTTGCCATCCATTGTTTTATTTCCTATCCTTTTTCCTCTTCAAACCTTTTATGCACCTTGTAAAATGTATGGATTGATTACATACCTCTATTAACACCAAAGTATTATTCCATATGATCTCATATATCAACATATTATTCCATCACTCTCCCTTATTGAGAGGTCTTCAAAAGCCTTATCAAAAATTAATAATCCTATTGCTTAAATGAATTTTATCCCATTAGAATAACTTAATCACCATATTAACCCTTAAATTTCAACTAAAACCCTTATTTTCATTTTATACTAGTGATTCTAACCATACTCTTCCATACATTCTCTTCTCTTGTAAATATTTCACTTAATATCTCACTACTATCACCATCACAATCAATTTGCTTACCTTTCATTTCCATTGTTATGTTTAGAAACATATCTTGATCATCATGACTTACATCCTCATTACCTTTTATCTTCTTCTTTCCTTTAGTTATCCACACTTTATTGTTAATATCTTGGGGATGGTACTTGTACATTATTTCACTTATTCTATTTTATCTACAAATTGATTGCTACTCTTGATTACTTCATTAATACTTATTTTCATCATGCCTTTACTTATAGTCTTTTTTACACTATATATCAAACATTTAATTCATGATTTATGCCTATTATCTACCGAAATTCCATTCTTGAATAGCTTCTTATTTAGTTTTTGTGTTTTTCACTTCATTTGATAGTTTCTGAAGCCACTTAGGCACAATATATCCTTGATTGTTTTCAAGTTTTGATAGTCTAACTTTGATATTATTTCTCCCAACCTCTATATCAACATTCCTCTTCTTATATAATTGATAAAAATCAATACCTAAACATTGATTTACCTCCTTAAAGGACTATTTCATGATCATATGTGTCTTAATGTCTTCATTTCTTGTAGTCATCTTATTCTTGTGATCTTCCTCTCTTTCTTTTATTACAATGATTTTTGTGGAATTATGGAAATCTAACTTATCCTCTATTTTTTCATTATCATGTTGAGAATATTAAATATCCTTCTTGTGGGATTCTATAACTTGTTCTCTTCTATTATCATCTCCATTTATCTTTATGGATGTTGTGCTTGTCCCAACTCTTGAAACTTTCAAGTTCTTATCCTTGACCCTTTCCATGAGGTTATTCATACTTGAATACATACATTTAAAGAAAGATATATTATAATATAGGATACCAACATGTATCTATAAGCACCTCTTTCATTAACATTCTCCTATTTTTATTAGTCTTTTTCTCAAGTGATTCTCTTATAACTTCTTTGTCTATGTTCTCTTCAATGAGAACCCTTTTCACAATGTCTCTTTCATCTAAAGAGTGTTTATATCTACTATTATATCTCCTTATATATGAAGAGGGATTATAAGATCCTAATATAGAGCAAAGGATTCAAGATCATCTAAATATGAGGTAAAATCATCTCTATCAAAATCAACTAGTATAATAAGGTAGGTAAGAAGAAAGTTCTTCCACCAAGAAGAATCTTATTTTTGCTAAGGAATTTATAGTTTTTGGTCATATGTCTTATATTTAAATAATTATGGTAATGAATAAAATGCCTTCATCGTCAATATGTTGAGACCAAGAGCAATAACTAACCTATAAAATCATTTTTAGGTAGATTCTCGAAGGTGTCACTATTCAGCAAGATCCTAAAAAGAGTAGTGTGAGAGATATTATTAGTGTTTGGGTACATTTATACAAATTCACCCAAGGTATTTACCATTTCCTTTCAATATGGATTCTATCAAAAAATGAAATGGGAGATGGGGTAGGTGGACCCATATGGGTTTTACTGTAAGAAGTTTGGTGATATGATTAGAGATAGGGAACCATGGTTTCAAGACCAAGGGGTGGTGATTAATTATCCAAAATTGGTTTTGAATATTCTCCTTGTCTTCAATATGAGCAAAAAATAATAAAGAAACTTTTTTCAAGGGTAAATTTTAATTATACATATTAGGAGGGGTTACCAATGCCTAATAATCTAAGCATGAAGATTTTGATGTTTTGACATGTGATCCATGCATTTACAAATAACACCTCTAGATGGAAAATATTCTTCCAATCTTAGCACTTGCCAAGACTCCCAATCAAAGATCACTATTGGGTTAGTAGATATAGGTTTAGGAGGTTAGGTATTTGATATTAACATTATCATGCAATAAAATAACTCAACAAAGGATTTGATTCCAAGATTAAGGATTCTAATGCCCACCAAATCTTTCATCTCAATGACATTCTACCCCCAATTAACCACATAGATGAAAGGGGGAGTTTTATGTTTTGGGATCATATCCTAGAATTATTCACATTAAATATATTTGATCTATCGAGGGATCTATTTTCCACTCTTAATTTGAATAGGGCTTCTTTCTACATATAGTTTTACCAATAAATCTTCATTGAATCCTATATATGCCCTACATCTTTCTTCTACCCAATAATGGTTCTCAGCTCAGTGTGAGTAGTTTCCCTAGAATCATCAGTCATAGAGGGAATATGTTCATTATTTCCTAGGCATAGAGAATAAATGATTGTTATAAATTTATAAGGGACCTAAAAATCGTAAGAGTGTTGTGAGATTTTACTCTGCTTGGGTAGTAGATCATTCACCTGTTCACCATCAAAGTGAAGTATGTTTGTTTTCTTACCGATGATGAAAAAGAAGAGTGGAGGAAGGCATTTAAAAAGGGACTATGTTATAATATTATAATAAACTAATTTTTTATGTATTAAAATTTAACATTACGAAAATGGGGTAGATATTCAAATCTTTGAAATTAAAATTAAGATGTTTAACAACACCCACATATCAAAATATTGTAAATTTATATAAAATAAATGTATGATTGATTTTTATTATATCTCAAAAGATATATATATATATATATATATATATATATATATATAACTAATTATTGATTATTATTATATCTCTAAATAATTTTAATAAATATCAGAAGCACTTATATAATTAACTGATTATTGATTATTATTATATCTCTAAATAATTTTAATAAATATCAGATGCACTAATAATTAATTATTATCATATCTTCAAGGATATTGATATAATGATTGATTATTATCATATCTTGAAGGAGATGTATATACATAATTAACTAATTATTGATTATTATTATATCTCTAAATATCTTTAATATATATCTAATGCAATAATAATTGGTTATTATCCTTTTTGAACTAATGACTAATTATTATTATAAATCCTTCAAATAATGATAATAACTAATATTTATTTCAGCACACACACACCCATCCACCAACCCCCCCACACACACAAAATGTGATTAGATCATTTTAATTTCACATCATTATTCTGATGATGATGATGATGATGATGATGATGATGATGATGATGATGATGATGATGATGATGATGATGATGATGATGATGATGATGATAATAAGTCATTGGTTAATCAAGATATATTACTAAATATCTTGAAGAAAAATGTAGTTGGCTAGATGTGGATAATAGTCATGTAATGGTGACATACAACTTATCCATCATAAGACTTATTAACAGTTGAAAAAATTGCAAGCATTGGGATTATGAATCACTTATGATGTAAAAACAATAAAAAACATATGTTACAAAACATGGAATCCCATTCAAGAGATTAATAACACTTATGCATACGATAAGGCACAAATTAAATTCTTGAGGAATCAAACTGGGCAATATAATTATATTAGACATAATTAGAGTCACTTAAATCATCTCCATCACAAAGATAAAATATTGGAATATAATTAAAATACTAAGAATTTATAAGGAACAATTAAGAAGGATGATTTCTAGATAAGGATTTTTTTTGGTGTAATTATGGAAATTATCATCATCACCAGGGGTTTAGCCCCCCTTCACTCTCTTTTTAGGATATTATTGACCTATTGGGCAAGGAGGCTACCTTGAATGAGATTTCGTTTCTTTTTTTTGGCCCTAAGTTCTCTTTAAGTGGTTTCATCTCCTCTTACCTTTTTAAAGTATCGAGCCGTGAAGCTAATTTGGGTACTATGACTAAAATAATAAGGTGGAGACCAAATATAGAAAAGGTGAGCTTGGAAGTAGAAGAAATAGTGAAAGACAAAACTCAATTGAATATGGAGGACCTCCTTCCCACACAAGGGAAATGATTTATTTCAACATGTAGTTAATCAAAACATTCCACAATTTAGATGTTTTGTTCCTTCGTACTATTTCATATCCTTATGTTCCTCCACTTTTTCTTATAATGGTTTCTGACCTTTAGCTCATATATCGTTTCTGGGAAACAATATTGCTTTTGATTTTACTTCTTAACTTGTTTATAGTTCTCCTCCTATGGTTGAATTTTATTTTTGTATCAATTACTTTTCTTTGTTTATGCTATGTTTCTTTTCTTTGTTTATAATATGGTTATGATTCTTATGAAGATTGAGACTTTATTTTAATTTCTTAGAGCTAGTTCATAAATTTTATCCAAAACATTTTACTCTTATTAAATAAGCCAATAAAAAAATAGAACGTATGAACATCACAAAATTTTTCACACCTAACTAATTTTATTCTAACATGTTCAAATAATTATTTTATCAATAACCTAGTTAGATGATAATAATCATAGGAATTCATTTATATCTTAGAAATATAGTGCGATTGACAAAAGAATGTCAATGCTTGGTATTTTTTTTAATATTTGAATTGTAAAAAAAACTCTATTTATATGGATTGTACCCAAAACACTATTTTAGTGAACTTCGATAAGTGTTTGCTCGGTATTTTCCAGATTGATAATAAGAATGATTAATCAATTATATAATTAGATCTAAAAGTAATATGACAAAAATGATAAGCAATGAAATTTTAAAATGACTATGTCAAATTATATTACATATAAAGATTACGTTAGGTAAAATTGAGAAAACATTAATCAAAGGGAACCCTAATCACCCATTCATTCTATTAAAATCATTAAAATATATATGATTTGGTTTTCAGATTTATAAATTTTAGTGGATTTGAATTAACATAGCAAGAGGAACAATAAATAATTATTAAAAGTAAATCAATTAAATGAAATAAGAGATTAAAAAATCTAACACAAATATTATTGAGAAGAAATAGTATTGCTAGTAAATGTCAGGTAAAATAAAATAATGTCAATAATTATTAAATAGAATAAAATAATATTAAAATTATATAATTATATATATATATATATATATATATATATATATAATAATATTAAAATTATATAATTATATATATATATATATATATATATATATATATATATATATATATAAAAGAGATAAACATATAAGATGATGAAAATAATTGTAAATTGATATAAAAAAAATTATTGACACATAGAAAATTGAAAAAAAAAATAAGAGGAAAAATAAAAATGAAATATCAATTGAAAACTAATAACAATATCAAATAAATGTAATATATTTATGATTAAAAAAATATGAACAATACTAAATATAGATTTGGATAAGTCAAAATTACATGTTACGGAGGTGTTCATAAATCAAATAATGTTAACTCATTTTTCACATTGATGTTTACAAAAGTATTCTTTCATCACCGATGTTCTAGTTCATGTAGAAATTCACTTACATATGCAATTGAGTTCTTATTATCAATTGAGATTGGAGATAGTTTGGATTTTGAGACACTAGATTTACGTATTTGTACTTTATTTCTTATTTGAAATATTAGTTTTCTATTACTAGTTGTCATAATTAAATTACATAATATTTTTTTTCCATATCATTTAATTAAGTGAATATATTATCACAATTAAAACATTTAAGATAATTATCTTCTAATTAATATTTTATGGATATTTATAATATCGAAAATAATGTAATTAGATGGAGATAGTTTAGATATCTCTTATAACATGTTGGTAAAACAACGTCAAAATCTTTATTCTGCAATAACTACATTCTATATATATAAATTATGGTTATTTGTAAACAAAATTATCTTAATCTTGTGTATATCTATATTTTCAATATATTTATAAAATTGTAACAAATCTTATTTAAAGCGGTGATTTCCAAATCATCGTCTAAATAAATTTTATAATCATTGTATTTCCTACAAACATTTCTTTATTAGAATAGTAACAATGTGGCTCTTATTATTGATAGGATGTGTAGGAATAATTAAAATTTTAAAAGATTATGAGGAAAAACGTTAAATAATGGATCAATTTACGGATGAAAGCTTGTGACATCCCGAAGGCAGACTTGAGCTCTCAAAAACATGATCAAATTAATTATTTCAATGAGAAAGAATGCAGCCCCTTAGCAATCAATCACGAAGATTACAACTCTCTCATTGCATTTATTAGTCCTCCTAAATGGGCATCTTCGATCGAGATTTTATTCAATCCTCATAGGCTGTGAGATAAAAGGCGATCAGATTGAGCACAATAAAAGTTTAGGCTCATGGAACTTGATCACATAACTACAGTATGTTCGATATATTCCCGGAAAATAGTTTTTAAATTGAACTCTTTATTGTTGAGCGTAACTCGTCGGTACGTTCCAAAGAATAAATTGGCAAAATTGAATCTGCAATCTATCGCCCCACATTTTTTGCTTCTGACCGACTAAACAATCACGTGGGACATACGTAACACTCGAAACAAAATATTAATATCGACTAATTTCAAATTCGGTCGAAAATGAAAGTTACCAGCTAAATAAGGTGCTCCCATACTCAATAATCCCATTCATGAATATAAAATGACTGGCACAAAAGAGTCATGAAGGGCCTGGCATTTGAAGCAGAACGTGATGCTATGCCAAGAATGACCTGCCGACTATATTGAATTTTAATTCACCTGGTACATTCCAACAAATTTCAGATCATCATGTGGGCAAACCATTCTTGGCTGAGTAACACATTCTGCCTCCTAATGCAAGTTTCCCTCGTGAATTTTTAAAGCTTCACAGAAATCCCAATGAAGAGTAATGTTCAAACATGCATGGATATGTATAGTGCGTTAAAGCCATCTGAATCATGAAAGCGAATATAGGGAAATCAGATTTGGCGTGTGCTTAATTCGCCGCGTAATGCACGCCACATGCCACCGCATATTTTTAACGAATCTATTATCGACTCATCTGGTTATTTCGTAAAAACAGTAATTGTCAGCTGAACACATATAAACTTGATTGAAAAGAGAAAGATACCTTATTCCTGATGTCATATTCCTCGCCCAATAAGTGACATTATTCCTGAGATTTGTCGGGCGGTGAGAAAAAGAAGCATGCACCATTTCATGCGATGATCATGCTGACAGCACTGCCAACTTTGCACACGAATTTATCCTTTAATTATAGACCCTCGTTTCTATGAGCACGTGCAAAGACTTTTAAAATAAATCAGAAACCCACCACGGTCAAACTACCTAAATTAAATTTTGAAGAAATCAACTTTGTTAGTTATATATTATAGTGGGAAATCGTTTATATTAAGAACAATCGCAAGGTAAAGGAACATACGCTTCATGGGGGGAATGACTCGAATAATATTCAATTAAATTGTCCTCATCACACTGAATTCTCAATAGAGGACGAATCTCCGTTTAGTCGCCCATCACACTAAATTCTCAATAGAGGATGCTGAATCTCTGGTTAGTCGCTTAAGACTGGTGTCATTAAAAATCATTGTTAGAATTTGTAAGGTGTTTATAGGTTTTAAATCATTTTATATTATATAATTTTTATAATAAACATGGATAATTTTTTATCTAATTTTTAAATATATGTTTGTAAAAAGGATGCATTTGCACATTTGTTATAGTTAAATAAAAATGTAATGAGTCTATCATTGAATATCTGATATGGTTAGAAATAAAAAAATCAGTATAACTTATTAATTACTAGATTTAAAGATAAAAATGTAATGAGTCTATCATTGAATATCTGATATGGTTAGAAATAAAAAAATCAGTATAACTTATTAATTACTAGATTTAAAGAGATTGAAATTATTTTAATCGACAATTTATTATTGTTTTTTAAAGATAAATTGTTTTCATTGATTATCAATCTTTCAATAAACTTTTGTTACGATTCTGTCTTTGTATAATCTATTATTGTTAAATTGAATTATTGACTTATTTCAATTACATTATGTATGGTATTAGTTGTAGTAGTGTTTGGTTGTGTGCTTAATTATTTTATTAATGATTTCATGGACTTATTACTGCAGTTGATGGTATTATTAATCTGTGTTTAATTATTGATTTTTGATATGATATAATTGATGTTCTTTTTGGTGGTTACAGGGTGTATCTATGAGTTAGGTAAATGTTTACAGTTTTGCTCCTAGAATCAAAATTTTTTTGAGCAAGTCGGACAAGTCTAATAGGGATACTTGTTTGATTTTGTTTTCTATCCCTCAGATATAATAATTGATCATTATGATTGTCAACTTTAGTCCTTGTGCTTATTGATTGTTATTGTACATTACGTTGTCATTTTTTGTGTACCTTGTCCATTGTTATTAATCACCATTATGATTATTTCAACCAGAGTCTTTATTCTACCTTACACCAGCTCCAATCTATTCCTCCACGTAGGCACTCATTCTTTCCCACACACCTTAGTGGATCCTATTTATTTTTGCAAACATGTACCTAGGCCTACCCTTGACACCCCCATTGAAACCCTTGACACCGCATTTCCTTGATCTATCCTTTCAACCCTATAAAACCTTAGACTAAGGTGGTGACATGTCATTTAACTAGTTAGTTATATTGTTAGCGTCGACCTTGGTATTTAAATTGGTTTAAATAGTTGTTTTTAAATGATGAGTTAATCGACTTAGATCGATGATGTATTGGATTTTGTATTAATGTCATTTAATATGGCTAGTCGTATGAATGGTGGAGGTAATAAAGTTAATCCATTTAATTAATGTTAATCACAGAGACTAATCAATAACCTACGTTACTATTGGTTGACGATTGGATTAGTAACCGAGTTCTCTAGACGGGTGATTAATGTCAAAGTTGGCATCGTATTTGCCTTGGGATACAAAGGATTTCTCTCTCATCTCATTTAGTGCGGAATTGAATGGGTATGGGAATGTCGACGGAAGGAATGGGAGTTGGGAAAATGAACATAAGGAGTTAGGAAGATAGAAAAATAGAGGAGGAAATAGTGAATAGTTTGGCTAGTTTTAATGGTGTCCATGATAGACTTGGATAGATAATAGTTGTTTGGTCAAATTATAGACGGTGTTTATCTATATTGGTTTGTTTTTTTTTTTTTTTTTTTTTTTTTTTTTTTTCTTTTTTTTTTTTTTTGAGTTTTTTTATGATATCAAGAAAGTCATAATTATTTTTTAATTGTTTGTTTAACTATGTTGATTCAATAATAATGTTAAGAAGTTGGTTATGTAGTCAAAAGTCATAGGATATTTGGATGCAAACGTAGACCATCTATCTATATATATATATATATATATATATAATTCACATATGAACCTACAAATGGATATATACAGGATATATAGTTGTTCTAGTTTTAATCCATTTATTTTGTTTTATGATTCAACTCTGCATGTAAATATTTTATCGCCTACCTATTATGTGTAAGTTATTTGACTTGACATGCTTTTATGAGTTCATGATAATTATAAAAATGATGTGGTTTCACTATATGCAGGTTTTTGGTTTAAATCTGATTGCGTATTTTCACCAAGCTTTAGATGGGTTAATAAAAATAACTCTATTTTATTACTCGATTGATAGTGTCTGCATATAAAAAAATGTAAAACATTTTGGAAATTATAAATTCATTCTATTTCCGTATAGTGTGTGGCACAATTTCATGTCTTGGATATTATCTTTTGTGTCAACCTGGGTGGTTGAAACCACCTATGTATATATATGTATATTCTCTTAAAAACATTTTATCTAAAATGGTGACTAAGATTTGTTTAAAAAGGTGATTGCATTCCTTGTGTGGCAAGACATGGCTATATGAGTGTTTTATACCCCATTTAGGGTACCTTGTATTTTTTTATATCACTTATGTCATGGTATTTAGATCTTGAAGTGATGTGGGTTGCAGTTTGAGCGTCACTATGAAATGTTTCAACTATAGTTTACTAAGTTGTTGCCTTAATGAAAACACTTATGTTTTCACTTGTGTTGATTTTTATGGCCATTTGGTATCGATTCTTTGACTAAAAAATCTATTAAAACTTGAACCTTTGTTAAGACTAAACGGGTTATTCGCTGACTGTGTTATATTTGCATGGTTGGTCGAATTAGAGTTGATTGTGTTATATTTTATTTTATCTAAGTATATGTTGTAAGTCACTTTCTCTTGACTACCGTTTTATAATAGATGATTGTTTTGATTTAATGTGTTAAATTTGTATTTTTATCTAAATTTTAATATTGGTGACTGCGTTATGTGAATCATATCAAAGCTGGTATGTATGTGTTATTAAGCTTCATTTTGACTATGGTATTTTTAATTCGACTGGGTTATGATTACATTGTTTAATTTTATGCTTATATTAGTTTCGTTTAGACTTATTATGTTATTCTTTTACACTAAAGCTATAGTATATATGTATGTATGTTGACTGTAAATACATGTGTCTGTATATGTATATGTATATATATATATATATATATATATATATATATATATAACATAAGGTTGCATCATTATAACACGATGGGTCTTGTGATTGTGTTGATACATTATTGATGAGGTCTTTTGATATCTTAGACTGCATTATGATTAACTGCAACATGAGTCAATTAAATTTTGGAAATAAAATTGTGTATGTTATAGTTTGAGAATGTTGGTTTTGAATGTATGATTAATTGATCTATTACGTAATCGATTTCAGACTTGCTTTTGTTAAGTGGCAAAAATATACTTGATCTTATTTGGTCAGACTTAAGAAGTTATTAAATAAATTTAAAAGAGTGATTTATCTATATTAATAACTCATTTTGTATTGATCTTATATTCTATTTTGTACTATTTTTTTCAAATTAAACAATTTAAGTAATTTATAATAATGTTTTGATTATAATTTTTAGACTAAACCTAAATAAATAAATGACTATATATTGGTGGTTTGGTTGGCTAAGGATGACTATAATTTGGGTGGGGATCCATGAAGGTTAATTTGAAGAACATATAATGGATTAATTTTAATTCATTCTATATCATTTTGTAGCTAGGATTAATTTCCACACTTCCAATATATATTGTAGATGAATTAATTATTTTCATATCACCTAGGAATGTTATAGTTGCCTTTTTATGGTTTTTTATTTTGATATATTTCTTTTGGTTAGAAATCCAATTGCTTATAATTCACTTCAAGTTACCAATTACTATAACTACCATCTTAATGGTAGTTAGGCTGGTGAGGGGCATCGATGGTTGGGCCCATAGGGTTTATTGGGCAGGTTATCCTTATCAGTTCATCCATATTCAAATCCATGATTTGATGAATTTACACACATGTAACATAAGATGGTAATAATTTAATTTGTTAAGTCGTAACACTTAATGTATTTTGTTAGCATTGATATTGAGTTACATAGTGTTTAATTATTTAGTATACTTGGTTAGCATTGATATTCTTCATCATGGTAGATACTAACCCATGTTACAAGTGTGTTGCTAAACTAAAATGGAAGTTGAAAATTTTATGAGGTAAATTGGATATCGAGTGAAGGTTATATACTTTAGATACATTGAATTATTAGTTACTAGTTAAAATTTTGCACTATTTTAACATGTTATTCTAATGTTATTTGAGATGGATTCATTAAAAATTCTTGTATGCAATTAATCCTTATACATTTTCATTTTCATATTTATTTTTGGATAAATTAATCTATGAATGTTATCTTACTAGGTTCTTGACCATGTAAATATATTTGAATTAGAATAATATTGATTAGTTTATATTGTTAAGTAGATATAATTTATTAATTTACCATGATTAAGTTTGATAGTTAACTTTGGTTTATCACCTTATGTATGTGGTACATCCAATTACATAGATACATATGGATCTCTTAGTCATTTTTAATAATGTATAAACTTTTGGATAGTTGGTTCATAAGAAAAAAAAAAAAAAAAACTATATCCTGTCTTCTAAACATGCATTTTAGACATACCTAGTTTTATGTAAGGTATGTACTCTACATATGTTTGATCTAAAAACTATTACTTTCATTTCTTAAGATGTGTATGTCGCATATATATAATTTGAAACTTAATACATTCACTCTTACATGAAATAAGGATTAATTGAATCTTATGATTTAATCATACACATGTATACTAATTTTCCATACAATAATCATATGATTTAGTGAAACAACTTAAAGGAAATCAAGATAATTATTTTATTGTGAATCAATGAAACAATATAAGAAAAATATATGTCAATTATATGTCTTTAGATGATGAATAACTTAAATAACTAATAATTACATGCTTATTGATTTATTTCATGTTGGGTTGTATGTTTTTCATTTTCCTTTTTGATAGCTGAACTTACTTGCCTACCTATTTTGGATGTCCAATAGAAAAAAATTTAAGAGTTACATAAGAGGAATAGTTTATTTGGGTTCCACTCAACATGAAACTCAGATAAATGATGTATACATTGATTGTGTTAAATTATATTGCTTGATCAATTGTACTACTTGTCGCCCTCTCTAGTCTATCTGAATTATGAGTTTAATTTTTAAGCAATGATTTATGAGGCATACATTTAATTATATGAAAATAAATGGATCCTTTGTTAATTATTTATCTAATTTGGCTTCACTATTGAATAACTACAGGATTTTAATTCCCTTAAAACAAGTAGATAATTAAAGATTAATTAATTAAATGTCTTAGACTCTTTTGTTTATAATATCACATTGGCTATGTCAATCTAAATGGTTATATGATTCTATTTCTTGATTAGTTATTGAATAATTATGTTTATCATAAGTATAGCATTAATCATTACTCTAGCTTTGACATCCATGTTAGTAAGCAAGTGATGTATGAATTATTTATACAAGTAGTGCAGTGATCTTAAAGGTCGTAAGGTAAATATAACATCTCCTAGTACCACTATGGAACCTTGTATTCTAAATATGTTTTATTTTTATGTAATAATATATTTTATTATGTGAATGATAATAAATATTCATGTTTTGATTGACTTATGGTTACTGATTATGTTTATTTATCTGAGTTATGTTTAAACCCAAGGGTGGTAACATGCATTTTACACTTATGATTAACCTAGATGATGACATAGGATAATAGAGTTATAATTCCTAATTAAACTAATCCTTTAACTTAGCCATCCTCAAGTGGGACTGAAACCCACTAAAGATAGTGAGGTACTTGCCTAGGGTTAAAGACCTAGAAATCGTCCTATGTGGAAGTATGAGTGCCACATATGGCACTCAGATCCTATCCATGTACTAGTAGACTAATACACCTTGAACCCCATAAAATATCTAATATAATAATAGATTCCCCATATTAATTTTTGTATATATTTACCTTTATCTAATTAGCTCAATTTACCTCTTTTAGTTCTAGTTGTGCATACATGACTATGCTGAATGTTCATCACTTGTGTCATAAAGTAAAGTAAATGGATCTAACACACATCCAAAACATAATCTGACATAATATTGATGCCTAAAACATTTTATTGGGTTAAACAACCATCTATATGAAGATTTAAGATGTGGAACTAAATGTGGTCTGTAAAACAACTTCTAGGATTTTAGAAGCTGATTCTTCATTTCATTTCGAGTGTGAAAAGGGATAGAAGAAATTAAAAAATTTAGAATTAAAATAAAATCTAATCTAAGATGATGTGTCGAGATATTTGATACATTATCTTATAATTATAATAAAATAATCTAAATCCTTAAACACTATAGACCACAAAGGAGCTTTAAATATGAATTAAGATTTATAATGTAGGCAAAGATCTACACTATAGATATAAAAGAGAAGAAATAGAAGACACAAATAGTTTTCCACTCCAAAGATAATATAGAACATAACATCCTCTTCATTATAAATATAGGAACATAATATATAAGGTCGTAAGGAGCACATATAAAGCATCCAATCACATCCGTGAGGTGCACTTTTTAAGGTTGTAAAATAGAAAAATACTTACTGTTACTATCTTTGTCTATTATAATGGTTTTTCATAAAATAAAAAATTACAAATAAATGATAACTAACCACCTTCAAAAGGAATGAGCTCAGAATAAATAAGTGAGGTGACTGATTGAGGAAAGTGACACCTGGATATTCTATCACTCATATCCATGATGATGTCATTGTAACTCAAATATAATCTCAAGCTCATGAGTGTAGTTAGTCACCAAATTCCAAAAATGATGCAACTACATCATTTTATTATGGCCACTATGCTTAGGATATGGTAGGTGGTGCCACACATACACTTATGAAGTTATCCTACCTATTCTTTATTTAATGGCTTTTGTCCTTTTAAAATGATAGATAATTCTTTAAGTTAAGCTTAAAGTGTTTCAAAATCTTTGCTCAAAAGGAAGGACCCACACTCTCACCCAATGATATTGGTCCAAGCTCTAGCAAACTAAAGCTACTCTTGAAGAGCATAAGGATGTCGATTATTGAGTTGGCACTTCTCTAGAGGGCTTGGGGACTTATTTGGTGAGATTGAGAGTGAGGTTACCATATGCAGATCATATGCTCCTCCAGAGGAAGTAAGTCATTTCCTTACTAAAATGAGTGTAAGGGAACCATGTGGTGAAGCCGTATTGATCCTTTCATGAAAAAATTAGTGGGTTCCACCCATTATCTCATCAACTAATGATGTTACTCAAATGTCTAACCCAAAAATGAAAAGGATTTAAAGAGTACAGGGCCACCACGTGTCGAGCTTGCACTCCATTAGAGTGAGATAAATGTCTCCTAAAGATGCATGAGCATTGAGATGCCACGTTGAAGAAGGAAACGAAGGGTGGTACTTTGGAAAAAAATAAAAATGGGGCTCTGAAGAAGGAAGAGGCCAAAAAGGAGCCACCAAAATGTGCTAAGAAACTATTAATTGCTAAGCAAGTTTGAAGCCAAAGTTGAACTGCTGAAAAGATGATAAATGTGTATTTTTGATCCATACTTCCTACTAACTCAATGGTGCATATTCCTAAAAACGAAATAACCTAAAAACCTTGGTACTTAGACTAGTTGAAGTAAAATTACAAAAATAGGAGGAAGGCATGAATACCTTTTTTTTTTGAAAAGTTGCTTGAAAGGGAACCCATTACTCCTCCTTTGGATGAATCTTCTTTTTAAGATCCTTGAAGGCTCAATCCAAACCTATTATCTCCTTGAAGGATATGTTCCTCAAGCCTTTTATAAACACTAGCATCTAGAACTCCATCTGGTGAGTAGGTGCAATATTTTTTCCACCCCATAGGCATTGAACACTTGACCAAGAGCCATGAAAATGCTCTAATCATTATAATTTTTCTTAAGTAGTACCTTGATTTGATCCTCATACAAGAATTTTTTATCTACCTATAAAGGGGAGGGGAGTCCCAACTGGACTAATTATTCTATGTTCCCCTACCTTTCTTAGATTGCTTGCTCCAAGGCATTAAGGAATGCTTTGTATTTAAAAGCTACCTTATTATAACCCAAAAAATGATTGACTTTTTCCACTTCTTGCTTTTGATCGATCACCCTTGATGATTTTAACATATATGGAAAATAATATTAGAGATTTTAAATAATTATCTATGAGTATAGGACCTTGGGGGAGTTGAAGGTGATCACCTGACGAATAGATGTGCTCATTTGAGAGCATAGATGTTGTGCATCTATGATGAAAGTCAATGTTATCTTCATGTTTGTTGCCACAACCTTGATCCTCTCCCAATGGGATTTGTATACTTTCTAGACAATGATAAGTATTTTTATAGCCTATGAGTGAGTGGTGAGGTCATTATTTAGCTTTTAAATCTCCTAGTCCTTTATCAAGGAGTCCTATTATGACTTATGTTGTAGTTGTTGATATGATGAATGTGTATAAGAGAGTTTTCGATGAATTTTAGACCATGATATCTCCTTCTCTGATAACTTAGTTTTAGTAGCTATTTGTAGGCTAGCTTCTACTTGGAAGCTTTTGTTTTGGATGCTATGCTTGAGATCATATTTTACCTTATTGAGGTCTACATCCTTGGCTTTAGCCACAACATTGAAGTGATTGACTGTGGCCTTCACCTTTATGAGCTCTAGATTGGTATTTATAACTATCAAGCTACCCTGAGATAGTCTACAGTCATGAAATTTTACATTTCCTCCATAAAATTGACCATATTAGTGGGTATGGCTTGACTAAGGTAAAGATCAACAACTTGTACGGTATAGTCCCCCAATTTTAATTATTATTAGGGCTTGACTACTTATGGAGTTAGATGAGAAATCATAAGGGATTGTTTTTTAGGGTCATAAAAGTATTCTATGTGAGTTTGGGCATTGGCCTTGGCCTACTTCCCCCTTTTTCTATCCATTTGGGCCTGTTAGGCTACCCTTACTACATCTACCTACTACTGGTACCAATATGGTACTTGAATGATCTCTCATACAAAGGGGATTCACTATGATAGTGCAAATGGAATAGCTATTATCTACTATGAAGTAGAAGACCCTACTTTCATGGAGGTAACAAAATGAATGAATAAATTTGAATGGGAGAAAAGTGGGAGCCCATAGGGTGGGGTGAATGGTGATTATGTTATGAGGGAAGATGATGTGGATGATGCAAGTGGGGGAATTAGGAAAGTCATACATGAGGAGATAGGTATTGTGGTAGGCTAGGTGGATGAGGAATATACTAGAGCTAAGGTGGTATTGAGTTGGGTAGCAGATAGTGCCACACCCTATGGTGGGAGTGTGAGGGTAGATGAAGAGGTGATGAGAGGATCCAAAGTGCTTGAATGGACAGTAGATGATGCCACAATCTAAATTGGAATTATGGAAGAAAATGGTTAAGTAGAAAAGGAAGTGGATGTGGAAAGTAAATCTTTTTTTAAGGGTGTTGCTAAGGGGCTAGAAATGGGTGTCTTGGTCCACTTGAGCTAGGATGACCTAGCCACAAGGTGCCCATAGGGATCTTGATATTGCTACAGGGTTGTAGGATACATGAACATGGGTAGTGGCAATGTTGAAGGCTTATGAGTTATCATGACCTTTATTACTACTGCTTCCTTCTCTAGAGGCATGTCTCCCATCTCTTCCCCAAGAGGATCTTATTCTTCTTCATGATCTCCTATCTCAATTTCATGAGTGGATTTATCTTCCAATGTGTCTTATTCTAGATGAAACTCATCCCAAAGATTTTCAAAGTTCTCATCACCATCCACATCATTAAAACGAATGTATGGCTTATTAATCTCATACATATATTTCATAAAGGCAACCATTTTTTCTTTGCTCCAGTTCAACTAGTTGAGCAGCATCTTTATTCCCTTTGATAATTTCTAATTTGGGTTGTATGCTTGGTCCTTGACATAAAAAGACTCTCTTGGTTTAAGGGCATCTTATGATATCTAAACCAAGTCCCCATAATTTTAGGGAATGTCTTCTATGGGTGACTTACTCTACTCTAGGTAAGGTCGTGCTTGATGCATGAGAGTGTCGATGGTCTTTAATTTGGCTATATATATTATCGAATCATAGTCCCATCTATCATTTATTAATTCTAGGTAGAGATTTGTAAGCTTGGCTATGAGTATGTGTCCCTAGTGCCTTTTTATCAATATGATGTCAGCTTTTGTGAAAGGGACATCATATGCACCTTTTTTCTTCTTCCCTACCCGGTAGATGGAGTCCATCATGTCAAGATGGTGAGCCAACTCTAGGGTTAAGGTTTTGTAAGTCAACATAGGAAGGATCCCAAAGGGCTCTCCTTGAAATCTATGTGCTTAGATAAATGAAAAGTGGGCTCCCTAGAGCTAGTCAGTTGGGACTCTACTACATATGAGCTAAGATTGTTGCCAACCCATTATCCTAGAGGTAATATCCTATGATTTGAGGTTTGTAAGAAATGGAACCATAAATATCTCTAATAACTCATAGTAGTCTCTATTGATCAATAGGCATGAGTCCATATAATGATCGAGGCCACTACATTAGGGAAGACTTTTATATTGAAAGTGTTGAGTGGTAAGTGTGAGGAGAATAATTAGGAGTACTAGTATAGAATGAGGTGCATGAGGAAGGATGAGTACAAAAAGGTACCCATCGTTGAGTAATTATTCAGTTGACCCCCCATGGTGGAGGTGATGGATTTAACAAAGTACATCTTGAATTCCTATCTTATATCCACTAAGGTCATAAGGAAGATCATGTCCAACTAGAAATCATTGATGTTATCATGGGCATCCATACCTAAGATGAAGGATAGCATAGAAAAAGTGTCTTTCAAATGATTCATGGGGGATATCAACAGGGTCATTGGTGGAGGAAGCATCTCCGTTACCTCACTTTTTAGTAGATCTCTAAAAAAGCATGATTTCTCCTTGTCCTAATAATCTTAGATGTTTTAAAGGATTTTGATGGTAGAGATAGTGTCCTCAAAATTGTATTAGATTTGGAGAATCTCTCTGATGTTATTTGCACCAAGTTTTACCTTTGAATGGGTGCTTCCAATGTTCACTCCAGTGTTAGAATCATATCTCTTTGCACAGAGAGTGATGATTTCAAGGCATGGATGGATAGAAAGCACTAGTATTATGGCAATATGCACTCCCATATTCTACATTTAAAATATTGATACTCTTTCTTGCTGATCCTATCCAACACTTGGGCATTAGCACCCTCTCTAATTTTTTTGGAATTTTGGGTCAACTTTAAATTGAATATTTCATCCACAAAGTTGGTTACCAATGTCTAGTCCTAGCAAGGTGTCTTGGTTACCTTATAGGTGTTTCATAACTTCTATTTCAGTTGAGCAAGGAATGAAGTGTAGGCTTTACTCATAGTTTACTTACGAGGAGGTTCTCCTCCACTGATTGAACTATAGGTTCTCTATCCCAAATGATGATTACTACTGCCAGATGAATATTTAGAAGCTTCCATTATAGAGATATATTCTTTAAGAGTACATTTTGTTCTTGCTAGGAGTGTTGGATTGATGATTCATTACCCCCTCATTCAATTTTTAGACTTTCTTTCTCTACTTATCTCAATTTATCAATGCTCTCTATGAAATCTCAAAGTGTCAAGTGTTTAGATCAAAAAAGATAGGGGATATTCATGCACTGGTGCCACTAGGTGGGCTCATTATGGGAATTTTAAAAATGAGCATCAGTTTGAGTAATAAGAGTGGCACACACACTCAAAGGGCCATTTTCAAGAGATCTTATGGTAATCATTATGGGTATTAATGCATTTAGGAGTGTATGACATAAATGGCAGGTAAGATAGGTAGATTACCATCTTTTAGAGAATGTTTTTGAAGATTTCAAAGGGCTAGGTAAAGGAATTGTGGTGATTCAAATAACCACTTGTATCAAAAACACTTATTTGATAATGAAAACAATAAAAAGGAAAAATCAAATCAAAGGAAATAATAATGAGGAAACACAATAAGGAAGCAAAACTAACTAATTATTTACAAAGGGGTAGACAAGCCAATTAGTTGAATTCATTAAGTCTATCTCATTGATAGAGATCTCTAATGTGATGCCATCTTGATATTCTAATTCAAAATGATTTCTCTCTTTGTTTTTCATGACATGAAAAGGTTCTCTCTAAATAAAATCAAACTTTGCATGTTTTCCTGGATTTGCATCCCATTAATCATATTTGAGAACTAAATTTCCATGTTAAATCCTAGATTTGATTATTTTCTATGAAACGATCATTTAACCACTTGTTATAAGATAAGTTTCACATCATTTTATTATTGTCTTGCCTCCTAGAGTCTAATTAATTTGGAAATATGAAGTTGTATTTGTCCATTTTCTTCGATTTCAACAGCCTTCAAGAGTTACCATGTCAGGTTTTTTGATGATACTGGCATAATTACTTCCTTCTTATATACAAGTTCATATGGAAAACTTATTATAATATGTTTAGTGGTGATGCAATCTACCCATCAAGCCATCTTTATGTGTAAGTGCCACTCCCTCTCCTTCTCTTTGCACATTATTTTGATAAGACTGATCATTTATTTGTTAGTAGACTCTGCTAATCCATTCCCTTATGGGTAGTAATTGGATGAAGTATTTAGGAATATGTCATTCTGGAGAATAAATTATTAGATCTTGGACCCCAAGAAGGCCTTCATGTTTTCAAAGATGATTGTATTAGGTGGGTCAAACCTTACCATGACTTCTTCTATGAAATTGAGGATCACATTCTCAGTCGCCTCCCTTAGTGGGACTACTTTGGTCTACTTGGTGAAGTAGTCGATGGTTATTAGTATCCATTTGTGACCAGTATTTGAGATTAGATTGATTATCTTGATGATGTATAGGTCCCATTATGCCAAGGGTTTGTCAGTCACAATTGGGTTAACGGGCATGGTGGAATTTTTCCTCTTTCTTTTGATGAATTAGCATTTTTTGTACTTCTTGACAGCCTAATGGCAATTTGTAGACAAAGTCAACTAGTAATACTCTATGTCCATGAATATTTACATGGTGGTTATAGTTAAGAAGTGGTCAACTAGGGGAGCAAACTGAATATCTTGGAGAATTAATTTGCTTGGGGTTTGTCAACACATCATAGATCTTTGTCAAAATTCCTCTTGAACAAGACCCCTTGGACTAGAATGTAGATAGACCCTTAATGGTTTTAGAAATGCAATTTATGCATATGGAGGTCATTAGGATAACTCAATTTGCATGAATTTCACCCTATTAGTCACCCAAGACTCATCAATTTTGAATTGGTTCACCAGGGTTGTTTTTATCATGTTCCAATCTTTTACAGTGACATACACACACTGAGCTAGGTACTCAGAGATTCCTCTTCCTCTAATTGACTTTGTTGGAATAAATTATATATCATATTACATGATATTAGTGATCCAATTAGACCTTTTATCTCTAATTTATCATTCTATTATGTACTTATAAACAATAGAGTGTGCCATATACATCATTTTTTTATGCCTATCATAAGGTGATTAAACATTTTTAAGCCCTTGATGATGGTGAAGGTTTATCTCTTGATGAAGTTGTATTTGGATTAATAAACATGCAATATTATAAATTAGAATGTTATTGGGTGTTCATTCCTTTCCTCTTATTTCTTTTGAGTTAATAGAGCCACGAGGCTATGCTCATTCCCATATATGTACATAATGAAATATTTGGAAAATTCAAAGTTATCAAGTATGGGCATGACAAATATTGTGCCTTTTATTTATTTAAATTATTATCTTCATTTAGGTGCTCATTTTAAGTCTTGGTCATTCTAAACATTAGATTGATTGGTCTAACCAATCTTGCAAAATCAGATATAAACTTAATGAAATTAATCTTTCTGAGGAAAGATTGGACCCATTTCTTGTTCATCAGCAAATCCAAATTCCTAAAGGTCTTTATCCTCTCTAGATCAATAGTGATTCCATCCTTGGATACCATGTATTCAATTATCTTACCTAGTAAGACTCCAAAGACACATTTCTCAGGGTTTAGACACACCCCAAATTTTTGGTATCTTTGGAAGACCTTCTCTAGATGGTCAAAGTGGTCCTCCTGATGGTCAAAGTGGTCCTCCTTCTTCTTAGAAAAACACAATGAGGTCATCAAGGTGTATGAGAATCATATTATTAATTATGCCAATAAATTATACATCCATTACTCATTGTAATGTCTACTTGACATTCCAAAGGCTGAAAAGCATCTTTGCATATGTAAAGGTTCCCCACTTTATGGTGATATTGCTTTTTTGTTGATCATCTCCTTTGACCCACACTTGATTGTATATGAATAATATGTCTACTTGGTGAAACATCTCTGCACCTAATACCATCTAGAGAATATTTTCTATGTAAGGAAGAAGGTAATGGTCTTTCAATTATGCCTTGTTTAGATCATGAAAATATACACATAGTTAGATTTCTCTACTTTTATTTTGCATAGGAACTAGATTTTAAACCCAAGTCGAATGCTTGATAGGGTATATAATCTTTTATTCAATTAGTTTCCTTAGCTCCTGGGCCACTAGGGACTCAATCTTTGGGTTCGTCAGCCTTTATTTTTGCCAAACTAGTTTGACACCTTTTATAAATTCTATAGTGTGCTTAATGACTCTATGATCATATCCTTTTAGGTCATCATAAAAACACGTGATGACACCTTCATACTTGTCATAGAAATATACTAGCCACTCCTTGTCTTTTTGAGTAACCTTTGTTCTGACCTTCAACTTCCTCCCATCTTTGATGTCAATTTTCTAGTAATCACCCTTCTTTATGACAAACTTAAATTTATCATTCCTTTCATTATAAGAGTAAAAAATATTTTCAATGGTGATGAAACCCTTTATAAGCTTGTTGTTTTCAACTATATAATTTTTTCTATGTAGGCCTCCTCAATTTTTATCTATAGTTACTCAATGAACTTACATGATTTATAACGCAACATCACAATATTAGTGTCATTTTCAAATGCTTTCTACTTTTGATCATTATCTAAGATAATGGGTCAAATAATTACCTACACAACTTAATCATTGCTGAACAAGTCAATCATTGGGTCAAATTGGGAACCTATCATCCCCATACTATCAACCTATGCTTTTGTGGTCCTTGGGTTGGTTTGAATTTTGAAGGCTTTGAATGCTTCAATCAAATCCCATATGTAGTGGAAATAAGATATCACAGGCATCTTCTTTGTAGCTTCTACCCCTCTTAGCTACCTTACTACTACTTCAAAATCATTGAATACCTTCATTTACTTGATGCCCATCCACTCAGTGAAGTTGAGGTTGTCAATTAGACCTTCATATTTAGCCTCATTATTTGCAGAAGAAAACTAAAACCTAAAATATGGGAGGGTTTATTTTCTTAAGGGAGACATTAGTCTGTTATCAGATCTAGATCTAATATTGCA
Organism: Torreya grandis; assembly: GCA_037957365.1. NCBI lineage: Eukaryota > Viridiplantae > Streptophyta > Pinopsida > Cupressales > Taxaceae > Torreya > Torreya grandis. The sequence continues at coordinate 114,947 of JARHVA010003111.1, read as the reverse complement.
TTTCACAACATCAAAATGTAACGTCTAGAATTTAGGCTCATCACTAAGCCTTTAACTTTGATCCCCTTGATTTTTCATAACCTTGGGGATGACATGGTCATCATCATGAATAACATAGGTTCCAAGGCCCTTAGAATCAATGTTTTAAAATGGGTCATTTCAATAAAATCATTGACAATGGCCTCCTCTTCAGGGATTCTATTATCCACTATCCTTTCTTCTTTGAGCATCTCTATATAGTGTGTCTCCATCTTTGAGAAGGAGGTGTGTGTTGCTTTGAATATTTCCATTACTTCATTCGCTGTGTTCTGGGTGAATTAGTTTGGATATCACCTTAAACATTGAACAATACTTGGTCATTATAATTAAATGAGCCTAGTCTAAGGATATATATCCATGAATTTTAGTGGTAAACTATCCTGAAAGACATATCCTAAATGTAGGTAGAATGTCTATTACCATAATGCATTGAGGTATAATGATGATAGGGCAAGAGTACATTATGAGGGGAAGACCCTTGATGATCCTTAGGGTTTGGACCTTTTTACTAACCAACTAAATTATCCCTTTATTGAAGGGCTCATATCTCAATTGTAGCACATCAGCTAACTATTTAGGCATCATCATTATGTTTACACCTATGTTGATCATGGAATTGTTCAATAGTTTTTTTTCCATAATTAAAGTCAAACAAAATAAGGTGGGTTTTATCCTAGTAATCCCTTTCTTGGTATTGATAACTGCATAAGTTATATAGGGATACACAATCATGTTACCTTCTTTTCCTTTGCCTTTGCAAGATTTATGGCTAATTCTCTTTTCTCGGGCCTATCTTCTTCTTGCAATGATTATTTTAGAAAATATTTCTCTTATAGGATAGAAAGGAAGTCCATGAGATAAACGTTGGATTAAACATTATTCATCTATTCTACCATGTTATATGGTTTTGTGACCTCAAGGTCTTTTGTTCTAGTCTATATTGACTTGCTCCACTTTTGATAGACTGGGGGTAGAGGTGGTGGTTCTATAGTCTTTTAAAAAGTTACTTTGGACTTATGGAAGCTTCAAGGATCTTATCCAATATTTTATTAGAGTGTACATATTAATCCATTTAAACTTTTAAGGTCTATAAATAGGGACCTCATTAACAAAGACTGCATCCTTGCCTTCCATCCAAGAGAAAAGTACATGATTTGAGACTATATCATCTTCTTGATCTAGGGATGTACCCTACGTTCGTGCCATTAAGACACCATTTTAGACTCTCGATGATCGATATGTATAGGATAAATCATGAGCATTCCCCTATCACCTTTATTTTACCATTTTATTATTATAGATTGTCTTTTGGAAAATTTCAAGGCCTATGAGCATCATTTCAAGGGAGGCACCATAAGTTGCAATCATCTACTATATTATTTTGGAAAGCCACTAGTTATCTATTTGCACTCAGTGACGCCATGTGCAATGGGTCTAGGACCACAACCATTTCATTGGTGAGTTGTGTCAAATTTTTGGGTGCTTGATGATTTGGTACCTATTGGTTTAGCTCTTAGTAGTTTGGCCTTTGTCTCTCTTGATATTGATTTTAATAGTAAGGTGGTCTCCTCCCTTTATAATTATTATAGGAGGGCTTTAGAGGCATGGTCAACTACCTTTTGAGATTTCTAATCTCATTAGAGAAGTTCTACATAATACTTTTAATGACATTCATCTCAAAATCTAGTGAAGATATAGTATATTCATTTATTTTTTTTGGGGAGGGGATGGGAAGGAGACAAAACAATGGGGTCTACCACTATCATGTGGGAAATATACCATTGCTCCTTCTCGATGGGGCTCACTAAATATCCCTAACCCTTCTAGTATTGTGGTGCATATTATTTATGCATTGGATATTATTGTTTTCTTGCTCCTCCAAACTGCATGGATGAATGGGTGGCTTTGAACCTTCCCTAGGATGATATTTCCTCTTGGAATGCTCTTCTTCTTAAGGATGATCCTCCACATGCTCCTTCTACTGTGGAAACTTGTGCCTAGTCTATTGATGTGCTAATTGTACTTCATGTGGTTTTGTTTTGTTACCATGTTTTGACTAGTGTTTATACATGATCTAGGTATTTTTAACCTTTTTTCTCCTCAATCAAGGAGAAATTCATATGGTGTTGTTTTTTTACCATGTTTTGACTAGTGTTTATACTTGATCTGGGTTTTTTAACCTTTTTTTCCTCAGTCGAGTCTAAGCCATGAATATCAATTGATAGTCTAATATGTAACATTTTTTAAATTATTGTTTTATTAATAATAGTCTTATTGAAGTGTTCAAATATGAAAGTATATGATGTTGGAATCTGCTCTGTTATTGTTCTTTTCCTTGCTTCAGCTTCCTTGTTAGTGATTGTAAACGATGATAGAGGAACTATAATAAAGTTCACTACAAATTATTATTTTTATTTATCTTGTGGTCTAAACAATAATTACTAGGTTTGATTCATCTCAACTCAATTCATAAGAAAACTATTTTGATTAAATAATAGAAAAATGATGTTCAAATCATCTCAGTGGATATTACGAGTTGAAAAATGAATGTAAAATAATACATAGAGTTAGTATAAATATAAACCAAAATAATATTACTAAGGTTTATATTTAAAATATTAGGTGAGAAGTTTCTTCTTATATAGTGTGTTATATACTTAAGCATATGATATTATTTTCGGTATGGAAGTGCCCATAAGTGATCCTCATAAAATCCATTTTCTAGACGCGACCTCTCCCAACCTCCTTTTTTTCAATCAATTTGTAATTTCTCCTCAAATTATCATTTCTGTCACGTTTGGTTGTTTTTCATTATCTTGTTTATAGTGCTCCTCCTATAAAAATCATGCTTCTGAGTTTCCTTCCTATCTTGTTGATAATGCTCCTCCTATGGTTGAAATTTATTTTTGTATCAGTTAATTTTCATTGTTTCTCCTATGTTTCTTTTAATGGTTATGATTCTTATGGAGATTGAGGCTCTATTTTAATTTCTTAGAGTCAGTTCATAACTTCGATCCAAAGCATTTTACTCTTATCAAATAAGATAATAAAAAAAAATAGAACGTATGAATAGGACAAGATTTTTCAAACCTAACTAATTTTATTCTAACACGTTCAAATAATTATTTTACCAATAACTTAGTTAGATGATAATAATCATAGAAATGTGATTGCCAAAAAAATGTCAATGCTTGGTATTTTTTGTATGTTTAGATTGTAAACACAACTCTATTTTAATGAACCTCAATAGGTGTTTGCTCGATATTTTATAGATTAATAATGAGAATGATTAATCAATTATAGAATTATATCTAAAAGTAACATGACAAAAATGATAAGCAATGAAATTTTGAAATGACTATGTCAAATTATATTACATATAAGGATTACGTTAGGTAAAATTGAGAAAACATTAATCAAAGAGAACTTTAATCACCCATTCTTTCTATTAATATCATTAAAATATATATTATTTGGTTTTAAGATTTATAAATTTTGGAGGATTTCAATTAACATAGCAAGAGGAACAATATATAATTATGAAAAGTAAATCGATTAAATGAAATAAGAGATTAAAAAATCTAATGCAAATATTATTGAGAAGAAATGGCCTTGCTAGTAAATGTCAGGTAAAATAAAATAATGTTAATAATCATTGTTAAGTAGAATAAAATAATATTAAAATATACTAGAAAAATATATATATTTAATTATGATAAAAATATAAGATGATGAAGATAATTGTAAATTGATATAAAAATAATTATTAACATAGAAAATTTTAAAAAATAAATAAGAAGAAAAATAAAAATGATATACCAATTGAAATGTAATAACAATATTAAATAAATATAATATATTTATAATTAAAAAAATCTGAAAAATATTAAATCTGGATTTGGATAAGTCAAAATACATGTTATAGAGGTGTTCATAAATCAATTCATGGTAATTTATTTTTCACATTGATGTTTACAAAAGTATTCTTTCATCACCCATGTGCTAGTTCATGTACAAATATCACTTACATATGCAATTCAGTTCTTATTATCAATTGAGATTGGAAATAGTTTGGATTTTGAGACACTAGATTCACGTATTTGTACTTTATTTCTTATTTGAAATATTAGTTTTCTATTATTACTTTATTTATTTATATATATATATATATATATCATTTAATTTAATTAAGTGAATATATTATCACAATTACAACATTTAAGATAATTATCTTCTATTTAATATTTTAAAGATATTTATAATATTAAAAATAGTATAATTATCACATTTAAGATAGTTATCTTCTAATTAATATTTTAAGGATATTCATAATATTAAAACTAGTATAATTAAACGGAAATAGTTTAGATATCTCTTATAACATGTTGGAAAAATAACCCCTGAATCTTTATTCTGTAATATATATATATATATATATATATATATATATATATATATATATATATATATATATAAATATATATATATATATAAGTTATTTATAAACAAAATTATGTTAATCTTGTGTATATCTATATTTTCAATATTTTCATAATATTATAACAAATCTTATTTTAAGCGGTGATTTCCAAATCATCGTCTAAACAAATTTTATAATCATTGTATTTCCTACAAACATTTCTTTATTAGAATAGTAACAATGTGGCTCTTATTATTGATAGGATGTGTAGGAATAATTATGAATTTAAAAAATTATGAAAAAAAACGTTAAATAATGGATCGATTTACGGATGAAAGTTTGTAACATCCCGGAGGCAGACTTGAGCTCTCAAAAAGATGATCAAATTAATTATTTCAATGAGAAAGAATGCAGCCCCTTAGAAATCAATCACGAAGATTAGAACTCTCTCATTGCATTTATTAGTCATCCTAAATGGGCATCTTCGATCGAGATTTTATACAATCCTCATAGGCTGTGAGATAAAAGGCGATCAGATTGAGAACAATAAAAGCTTAGGCTCATGGAACTTGATCACATAACTACAGCATGTTCGATATATTCCCCGGAAAATATTTTTTAAATTGAAATGTACGTACACTTTATTCTTGAGCGTAACTCGTCGGTGCGTTCCAAAGAATAAACTGGCAAAATTGAATCTGCAATCTATCGCCCCGCATCTTTTGCTTCTGACCGACTAAAGAATCATGTGGGACATACATAACACTCGAAACAAAATATTAATATCGACTAATTTCAAATTCGGTCAAAAATGAAAGTTACCAGCTAAATAAGGTGCTCCCATACTCAATAATCCCATTCATGAAGATAAAATGACTGGCACAAAAGAGTCATGAAGGGCCTGGCATTTGAAGCAGAACGTGATGCTATGCCAAGAATGACCTGCCGACTATATTGAATTTTAATTCACTTGGTACATTCCAACAAATTTCAGATCATCATGTGGGCAAGCCATTCTTGGCTGAGTAACACATTCTGCCTCCTAATGCAAGTCTCCCTCGTGAATTTTAAAAACTTCACAGAAATTCCAATGAAGGGTAATGTTCAAACATGCATGGATATGTATAGTGCGTTAAAGCCATCTGAATCATGAAAGCGAATATAGGGAAATAAGATTTGGCGTGTGCTTAATTCGCCGCGTAATGCACGCCACATGCCACCGCATATTTTTAACGAATCGATTATCGATTCATCTGGTTATTTCGTAAAAACAGTAATTGTCAGCTCGACACATATAAACATTATTGAAAAGAGAAAGATACCTTATTCCAGATGTCATATTCCTCACCCAATAAGTGACATTATTCCTGAGATTTGTCTGGCGGTGAGAAAAAGAAGCATGCACCATTTCATGCGATGATCATGCTGTCAGCACTGCCAACTTTGCACACGAATTTATCCTTTAATTATAGACCGTCGTTTCTATGAGTACGCGCAAAGACTTTTAAAATAAATCAGAAACCCACCACGGTCAAACTACCTAAATTAAACTTAAAAGAAATCAACTTTGTTAGTTATATATTATAGTGGGAAATCCTTTATATTAAGAACAATCGCAAGGTAAAGGAACATACGTTTCATAGGGGGAATGACTCGAATAATATTCAATTAAATTGTCCTCATCACACTGAACTCTCAATAGAGGACGAATCTCCGTTTAGTCGCTCATCACAGTAAATTCTCAATAGACGATGCTGAATCTCTGGTTAGTCGCTTAAGACTGGTGTCATCAAAAATCATTGTTAGAATTTGTAAGGTGTTTATAGATTTTAAATCATTTTATATTATATAATTTTTATAATATACATGGATGATTTTCTATCTAATTTTTAAATATATGTTTGTAAAAAAGTCATATTTGCACATTTGTTATAGTTAAACAAGAATTTATTGAATTTATCATTGAATATCTGATATGGTTAAAAATAATAAAAATCAGTATAACTTATTAATTACCAGATTTAATGAGACTGAAATTATTTTTATCAATAATTTATTATTGTTTTTTAAAGATAAAGTGTTCTCATTGATCATCAATCTTTCAATGAAATTTTGTTACAATTTTATATTTTTATAATCTATTATTGTTAAATTCAATTATTGACTAATATTTCAAATAGATTATGTGTGGTACTAGTTGTGATAGTGTTTGGTTGTGTGCTTAATTCTATAATTAATGATTTCATGGACTTATTACTGCAGTTGAGTATATTATTAATTTGTGTTTAATTATTGATTTTTGATATGATATAATTGATGTTCTTTTTGGTGGTTGTAGGTTCTATCTATGAGCTAAGAAAATGATGGTGGTTGTACTCCTAGAACCAAATGAAATCTGAACAAATCAGACAAGTCTGATAGATATATTTGTTTGATTTTGTTTTCTATCCTTCAAATATCATGATTGGTCATTATGATTGTCAACTTTGGTCCTTGTGCTTATTGATTTTTATTGTACATTAACTTGTCATTTTTTGTGTACCTTGTCCATTGTTGTTAATTGTTGTTATGATTATTTCAACCACAGTCTTTATTCTGCCTTACACTAGCTCCAATCTATTCCACCACGTAGGCCGTCATTCTTTCCCAAACACCTTACTAGGTCCTATTTACTTCTTCAAACACGTACCTAGGCCTACCCTTGACACCCCCATTGAAACCCTTGACACCCCATTTCCTTGATCGATCCTTTTGACCCTATAAAACCTTAGACTAATGTGGTGACATGTCATTTAATTAGCTATTTATATTGTTAGCATCGACCTTGGTATTGAAATTGGTTTAAATATATTTTTTTAAATGTTGAGTTAATTGACTTAGATCGATGACGTGTTGGACTTTGTATTATTATCATTTAATATGGCTGGTGGCATGGACAGTGCAGATAATAATGTTAATCCATTATATTAATGTTAATCACAAAGGTTA
>JARHVA010003111.1:85000-100000 GCA_037957365.1 Torreya grandis | reverse complement strand
ATTATATGCAAAAAAATGGATCCTTTTTTAATTATTTATCTAATTTGGATTCACTATTGAATAATTACATGAGTTTAGTTCCCTTAAAATTAGTAGATAATTAAGTTTTAATTGATTAAATGTCTTAGAATTTTTTGTTTATAATATCACATTGGCTATGTCAATGTAAATGGTTTTATGATTCTATTTATTGATTGCTTATAGAATAATGATGTTGATCATAAGTATATCATTAATCATTATTCTAGTAATGACATCCATGTTGGTATGAAAATGATCTATGAATTATTTATACAAGTAGTGCAGTGATCTTAAAGGTTGTAAGGTAAATATAACCTCTCTCGGTAGTAATATGGAACTTTGCATTCTAAATATGTTTTATCTTTATGTAATAATATATTATGTTATGTGAATGATTAGAAATATTTATGTGTTCAATGATTTTTGGTTGCTAATTATGTTTACTTGTCTTAGTTATGCTTAAACCCAAGGCTGGTAACATGAATTTTAAACTAATTCTTTAACTTAACCATCCTCAAGTGAGACTGAAACCCACTAAAAAGAGTGAGGTATTTACCCGGGTTAAGGATTGAGAAAAGGTCCTATGTGGAAGTATGAATGACACATATGAAACTCAAGTTCTATCCATGTATTGGTACAGTAATACTTCTTGAATCCAATAAAATATATAATATAATAAGATGCTTCTTCATATTACATTTTTTATGTGTTTATCTTTATCTAATTGCCTCAATTTACCTCCTTCAATTCTAGTTTACATACGTGACTATGCTGAATGTTTATCAAGTAAGGTAAGTGGATCCAACATGCATCTAAAATATAATATGACATACTATTGATGCCTAAAACTTTTGCTTCAGGTTAAGCAACCATATATATGAAGCTTTAAGATGTGGGACTGAATGTGGTCTATAAATCAACTTCCAAGATTTTAGAAGATGACTCATCATTTAGTTTTGAGTGTGAAAAGGGATTAAAAAATTAAAATAAATAACATTATAAGAAAATATAATCTAAGAGTATGCATTGAGATTTTTGATACGTTATCTTATAATTGAAATAAAATAATCTAAATCCTTAAACACTATAGACCATAAAGTAGCTTAGAACATGAGTTAAGATCTGTAATGCATGAAAACATCTACACTATAGAAGAAAAAGAGAAGAAATAGTAGACAAAGATAATTTTCCATTCCAAACATAATATAGATCATAAAATCCTCTTCATTGTAAATGAATAATATAATATAAAAGGTGGCAAGGGGAACATACAAAGCATCCAATCACATCTATGAGGTGCACCTGGTAAGGTCACATAATTGAAAGATATAAACTGCTACTATCTTTATCTATTATAATGGTTTTTCATAAAAAGCAAAAATTAGAAACTAATGATAACTAGTCCCCTTCAAAAAAAATGAGCTTAGAATAAATAATGAGGTGACTACTTGATAAAAGTAACACCTAGATATTCTAGCACTCGTATCCATGATGATGTCCTTGCAACTCAAATAGGGTCTCATGCTCATGAGTGTAGTTAGTGTCCAGATCCTAAAAATGGTGCAACTACATCATTTTATTATGTCCACTACACTTATCATAAGTTAAGTTGTGCCACACATAAGCTTATGAAGTTATACCACCTATTCTTTTTTCAATGGCCTCTGTCCTTTGAAAATGTTAGTTAATGCATTAAGATAAGCTTAAAGTGTTTCAAAATATTTTCTCAAAAGGAGGTACCCATACTCTCACCCAAGGAACTGCTCCAAGATTTAGCAGACTAATGCTACTACTGAAAAAGTGTAAAGATGACACCTTTTGCTTGGTACATCCCTAGAGGGGTTGGGGACTTATTTGGTGAGATTGAGAGAAAGGGTACCACATGTCGAGCATATGATCCTCTAAAGGAATTCAAGCATTTTCTTACTAAAGTGAGTGGTAGGGCACCATGTATCGAAGCCACATTTATCATTTCATGAATAAATTAGTGGAGTCCACACATTATCTCATCAACTAATGATGTTGATTGAATGTTTGACCCAAAAATGAAAAGGATTTGAAGAGTATAGGGCCACCACGTGTCAAGCTTGTACTCCATTAGAGTGAGATAAAATTCTCCTCAAGATCGATGAACATCAAGACTCCACATTAAAGAAGGAAATGAAGGGTGGGACTTTGGCAAAAATTCAAAATGGGGCTCTAAAGAAGGAAGAGGATAAAAAGGATCCACCAAAATGTGTTGAGGAACTATTAATTGTGAAGAAAGTTTGAAGCCAAAGGTGAACTACTCAAAAGGTGATAAATGTGTATTTTCGATCCATAGTTCCTAGTAGCTCAAAGGGGCATATTACTATGAATGAAAGAATCCCAAAACTTTGGTACTCAGACCATTTGAAGTAAAATTATAAAGAGAGAGGAAGGTGTCAATACCTAATTTTTTTGAAAGGCCACTTAAAAGGGAACCCATATTTCATCCTTTGGATGGATTTTCTTTTTAATAGCCTTGAAAGCTCTATCCAGATCTATTATATCCTTAAAGGAGATGTCCATCAAGCCTTTGATAACCACCAATGTCTATAACTCCATATAGCAAGTAAGCGCAATATTTTATCTACCTTAGAGGCATCAATAATTTGATCGAGAGCCATGAAAATGGTCTGATAATTCTACTTTTTCTTAAGTATTACCTTGATTTGGTCCTTAGGGAGGACATTGTTATCTACCTAGTAAGGGGAGGGGAGTCTCAACTGGACTAATTATTCTATGTCCCCATACCTTTCTCATATTTATTTCTCTAAGGCATTAAGGAATGCTTTGTGTTTATAATATACCTTATTTCAAACCAAAAACTCATTGACTTTCGCCATTTCTTGCCTCCAATCGATCACCATTGATGCTTGTAACATTTATGAAAAATAATTGTAGATATTTTGAATAAGGATCTATGAGTCAAGGACCTTTGGGGAGAGGAAGGTGATCACCTGACTAACAAATGTGCTCACTTGAAAGGATAGCTTTTGTGTATCTATGATGAAAGTCAGTGTTATCTTCATGATTGCTACCAAAACCTTGATCCTACCCCAATAGGATTTGTATAGTTTCTAAATTATGAGAAAGACTTTTTTGGCCTATGGGTAAGTGGTGAGGTCATTCATTAGCTTCTCAATTTCCTAGTCCTTTATTGAGGAGTCCTATTATGACTTATGGTTTAGTTATTGATGTGACCAATGTGTATCAAAAATATTTTGGTGAATTTTAGGCCATTTTATCTCCTCCTATAGCTTGCTTTTGGTAGCTATAAATAGGCTAGATTCCACCTAGAAGCTTTTGTTTGGGACGGTACCCTTGAGATTGTCTCTTACATTATTGAGGTCTACATCTTTGGATTTAGCCTCAACATTGAGGTGATCAACCATGGACTTCACCTTTATGAGCTCTATATTGGTCTTTTATAACTAACAAGCTACCTTGAGATAGTCTGTAGTCATGAACTTTTGCATTTTATCCATAATATTGACCCTATTAGTGGGTCTAGATTGACTAAGGTTAAGATCGACAACTTGTATGTTGTAGTCCTCCAGTTGTATATATTTTTAGGGCTTGACTACTTGGGGGGTAGATGAGAAATCATAAGGGATTGTTGTCTAGGGTAATTAAATTATTGTTTGTGAGTTTGGGAATTGGTCTTAGCTTACTTCCCCCTCTTTCTTTGCATTTGGGCCTCTTATTCCACCTTTGCTGCATCTACCTACTACTAGTACCATAATGGAACTTGAATGATCTCTCCTAGAAAGGGGATTCCCTATGATAGTGGAAATGGAATAGTTATTTTTTGATATTAAGTAGAATACCCTACTCTCATGCTGGCAATCAAATAAATGATTAGAGTTGAAGGGTAGAAAAGTGGGAGCCCATGGGGTGGGGTGAATTGTGATTGTGTTATGAGGGAGGATGAGGTGGATGACGCAAGTGGTGGGATGAGGAAAGGAGAATATGAGGAGATAGGTATTATGGAAGATAATGCGTCAAGCCAAGTGGTAGGCTGGGTGGATGAGGAGAAGAATAAAACTAAGGTGGTATCAGATTGGGTAGTAGATAGTGCCACACCCTATAGTGGGACTACGAGGGTAGATGAAGAGGTGATAAGAGGAGTTAAATTGAATGAATGGGTAGTAGATGATGCCAAAATATAAAATTGAATTATGGAAGAAGATGTGGATGTGGAAAGTATATCTTATTTTAGAGGTGTTGCTAAGGGGCTAGAAATGGGTGCCTTGATCCACTTGAGTTAGGATGACCTAGCCACAAGGCTCTCAGAGGGATATTTCCATTTATATGGGGATGTAGAATAAATGAACATGTGTGGTGGCCATTTTGAAGGCTTATGATTTTTCATGACCTCTATTGTTACTACTTCCTTCTCTAGAGGCATGTCTCCCATCTCTCCCTGAGAGTATCTTCTTATTCTTTGTGATCTCCTATCTCAATTTCAAGAGTGGATTTATCTTCTAATGTGTCTTCTCCTAGATGAAAATCATCCCAAGATTCTCAAATGTGTCATTTGCATCCTCATCATTAAAACTAATGTATGTATTGTTGATCTCATCCCTGTATTTCACAAAGGCAACCATTTTTTCTTTTCTCCAGTTTAACTAGTCGAGTAGCTTTTTTATCCCCTTTGATAATTTATTAGTTGGGTTATATGCTTGGAACTTGACAAAGAAAGACTCCCATGATTTAAGGGAATCTTACGATATCTAGACCAAGTCCACATAATTCTAGGGAATGTCCTTTGTGGGTGACTTCCTCTACTCTAGGTAAGGTCATGCTTGATGCCTAGGAGAGTTGACGATATTTAAGTGGGATATGTATCCTATCGAATCATAGTTTTATCCATCATTTATTAATTATAAGCTAAGATTTGTTAGCTTGGATATGATTAGGTGTCCCTACTACCTTTTTATCACTATGATGTCATCTTTTGTGAAAGGGACATTATATAGACATTTCTTCTTCTTCCCTATCCCGTAGATGGAGTCCATAATTTCAAGTTGTTTAGCCAAATCTAGGGTTAATTTTTTATTATTCAAAATGTGAACTAACCCAAATGGATCTCTTTGGAATATGAGTACTCAAATAAATGAAAAGTGGGCTCCCCATAACTAGTTGATTGGTACTCTACTACCTATAGGCCAAAATTGTTGCCAATCCATCATCTTAGAGGTAATATCCTATGATCTAAGGTTTACAAGAAATGGGGACATAAATATCTCCAATAACTCATATTAGTCTCAAGTGATCGATAGGAATGAGTCCATATAGAGATCAAGGCCACTACATTGGGGAAGACTTCTATGTTGAAAGTGTTGAGTCGTAAGTGCAAGGAGAAGAATTGGAAGTACTAGTATAGAATGAGGTGCATAAATAAGGATGATTACCAAAAGTTACCCATCACTAAGTAATTCTCCATTTCATACCTAATGGTGGAGGTGATGGATTTAGGAAACACCATCTTGAATTCTTGTCCCTTCTCCACTAAGGTCATAAGGAGGATTATGCCATACTTGAAGTCATCGATGTTATCATAAACATCCATACCTATTAAAGACTATCATGGATAGAGTGTCTTTTAAATGCTACATGGGGAAAATCAATAGGGGCATTGGTGGAGGAGGCATCTCTGTGGCCTCACTTTTGATGATATCTCTAAGGAAACATGCTTTTTCATTGACGTAGTAATTTTAGATGCTCTAAAGGATTTTGATGTTGTAGATAGTGTCCTCAAAACTGTATTAGATTTGAAGCATCTCTCTAATGTTATTTTCACCAATGTTTACCTTCAAATATGTATTTTCAATGTTCACTCTAGTGTTAGAATTGTATCTCTCTACAAAGAGTGATTATTTTAGGGCATGAATGCACAGAAAACACCATGTATTGTGCCAATATGCACTCCCATATTCTACGTCTAAAATTTTAATAATCTTTCCTTCTCGTACTATCTAGCATTTGGGCATAAGCACCCTCTCTCAATTTTTTGTAATTTCGGGCCAACTTTAGATCAAATATTTTATCCACAAATTTGGTTACCAATGTATGGTCCTTGGAAGGTGCCTTAGTCACCTTCTAGGTGTTTCAAAACTTCTACTTCACTTGATTAAGGGATGAAACATAGGCTTTACTCATAGTTTATTTGGGGGGAGGTTCACACCCACTACTCAAATTGTAGGTTCTCTATCCCAAAGGATGATTACCACTCCCATATGAAGATTTAGAATATTCCATTATAGAGATATCTTCTTTAAGATCACCTTATGTTCTTGATAGGAGTATTGGATTGATGATTATTTTCCATCTCATTCAATATGTAGACTCTCTTTCTCTACTTTCTCAATTTATCAATACTCTCTACAAAAACCTGAAGTGCCAAGTGTTTAGATCGAATGAGAGAGGGGATATTCATGCAATGGTGCCACTAGGTTGGCTCATCATGGGAATTTTAAAAATAATCATCCCTTAGAGTGATAAGAGTGACACACACACTCAAATGTCCATTTTCAAGTGATTTTATGGTGATCATTATGGGGAATAATGGATTTAGGAGTATTTAACATTAATGGTATGTGAGACAGGTAGATTACCATCTTTTATAGAATGTTTTTGAATATTTAGAAGGGCTAGGGAGAGAACATGTGGTGAATCAAATAACCACTTTTGCTATAAATAGTTATTTTAACAAGGAAATAATAAAGATAAAAAATTAAAAAAAAGGAAACAATAATGAGGAAAAGGAAAAACATAATAGGGAAGGGAAACTAACTAGTTATGTAAAAAGGGGTACACAAGCCAATTAATTGAAATGCTTTAAGTCTTTCCCCTTAATAGAGATATCCAATGCAATGCCCTATTGATATTCCAATTAAAAATCATTTCCATCTCTATTGTTGATGACATGAAAAGGTCCTCTCTAAATAAAATTGAACTTTGCATGTTGTCCTGGCTTTGCATCTTAATAATCATATTAGAGAACTAAATTTCCATGTTTAAATCTTCAGTGTGATGATTTTATGTTAAGCCATCACTTAACCACTTGTTATCAAATAAGTTTCACATCATTTTACTATTCTGTTGCCTCCTAGAGTCTAAGCAATTTGGCAATATGAACCTCCATTTCTCTATTTTTTTCAATTTTAACAGCTTTCAAGAGCTATCATGCAGGGATTTTCAATGATACTAACATTATTAATTCCTTCCTCTATACAAGTTCATATGGATAAGTTTTTAGATTATATTTGGGGGTAATGAAATCTACCCATCATGCCATCTTTACATGTAAGTGCCACTCCCTCTATGTGTCATTACACATCATTTTGCTCAGCTTGATCATATTTTTGTTAGTAGACTCTACCAACCCATTCCCTTATGTTTAGTAATTGGATGAAGTATTTAGGAATATGTAATTTTAGAGCACAAATTTATAGATATTGGACCCTAGGAAGGCCTTCATGTTTTCAAAGATGATTGTCTTAGGTGGTCCAAAACTTGCCATGAGTTCTTCTAAAAAATTGAGGATCACATTCTTGGTCACTTCCCTTAGTGGGAATATTTTGGTCCACCTAGTGAAGTAATTGATGGTTGTTAGTATCCATTTATGACCGGTATTAGAGACTGGATTGATCATATTAATGAAGTTAAGGCCCCATTGTGCCAAGGGTTTATCAATCATAATTGGGTTTAGAGACATGGTGGAAATTTTCCTCTTTCTTATAAAGAATTAGTATTTTTTGTACTGCTTGACTCCCTGATGGCAGTCTATAGACAAAGTCAGCTAGTAATACTCTACATGCATGAATTTTGTCATGGTCATTTTAGTTTATAAGTGTCCACCTGGGGGAGTGAAGTGAATATCTTCAATAATTTTTCTACTTGGGGCATGTCAACACATCAGAGGATATCTTCATTGAAATTCTTCTTGAAGAAGATCCTTTGGACTAACATGTAGATAGACCCTTAAAGGCTATATAAATGTAATTTATTCATAGGGAGGTAATTAGGATATATATCAATCTACATGAATTTTACTCTATCGTTCACCCAAGACTCATGAAAATTTTGAATTGGTTTACTAGGGTTGTGTTTATCGTGTTCCAATCCTCTACAATGACATACACACATTGAGCTAGGTACTAACAGATTCCTCTTCCTCTAATTACCTTTGTTGGCCTAAATTATATATCATATTATAAGATATTAGTGACCTAATTAGACATTTTATCTCTAATTACTCCTTCCATTATGTACTTATAGACATTGGAGTGTGCCACATACACCATTATTTCAATGCTTGTCACAAGGTGGCTAAACTTTTTAAAGCCCTTGATGATGGTGAAAGTTTATCTCTCCATGAAGTTGTATTTAGATTCATACCCATGAAATGTTGTAAATTAGAATGTGATTGGGTTTTCATTCTTTCCCTCTTCTTCCTTTTGAGTTAACACAAACACGAGGCTATGCTCACTCCCATATATGTAATATTTGGAAAAGTCCAAATTAACAAGTATGGGAATGATAGATATTGTTGCTTTGATTTATTCAAATGATACTATTCATTTAGGTGTTCATTCGAAGGCCTAGTCTTTTTTTAACATTAGATTGATTGGTCTAACCAATCTTGTAAAAATAGACATAAACTTGTTGATGCAATTAATATTTTTGAGGAAATATTGGACCCATTTCTTGTTCATCACCAAAGCCAAATAATTAAAGGCCTTTATCCTCTTTGGATCAATAGTGATTCCATATTTATATACCATGTATTTAATTATCTTAACTAGTATGACTAGAAAGACACATTTCTTAGGGTGTATTCAATTATCTTTTCCAACTAAATTACACCTTTATTTAAGGGCTCATATTTCAATTATAGCACGTCAGCTATATATTTGGGCATCATCATTGTGTTTTCACCTGAGATGATCATGGAATTGTGTAACAATTTTTTTGACATAATTAAAGTCAAATATAACAAGGTGGGTTTTATCCTATGAACCCCTTTCTTGGTATTGATGAATATAGAGGCTATCTAGGTATACACAATCATGTTGCCCTCTTTCTCTTTAACTTTGTAAGATTTGTAGCTATTTTTCTTTGCTCAGGGATTTTTTATTATTCCAACAATTTTTTTTAGCAAATATTTCTCTTAGAGGATAGAGAGGAAGTCCATGAGATAATTGTTGGCTAAAATGTTATTCAACTATTCTACCACATTATATGGTTGTGTGACCTTGGGGATTTTTACCTTGCTCTATATTGACTTGCTCCACTTTTGATAGATCATGGGTGGATTTGGTGGTTCTAAATTATTTTAAATAGTTGCTTTGGGCCTTATGGAAGCTTCAGGGATCTTAGATAGTCTTATCTTGGAACGTGCATAGTAATCCAATTAAAATTGTAGGGTCTATACATAGGGACCTCATTAGCAAAGACCACATCCTTGCCTTCCATCCAAGAGAAAAGTACAAGATTGAAGACTATTTCCTCTTCTTTATTTAAGATTGTACCCTACATTTATGCCACTAAGATAGAATTTTTAACTCTCAATGGTTGATATGTATATGCCAAATCATGATCATTCCCCTATCACCTTTATTATACCATTTTATATTATATATTTCCCTTTGGGTATTTTTAGGGCCTGTGAGCATGATTACAAGGGCAACACCATAAGTTGAAATCATCTGGCATATTATTCAAGCTAGCTACCAATTCTCTATTCACACTTGGTGACACCGTGTGCAATGGGTTTATGACCACAACCATTTGATTGGTGGGTTATGTCAGATAGTTTGGCACTTGATGATTTGGCACCTACTAGTTTAGCTCTTAGTAGTTTGGCTTTTATCTCTCTTGATATTGATTTTAATGGTAAGGTTGTCTCCTCCCTTGGTAATTATTATAGGAGGGCTTCAGATGCACATTATACTACCTTTTGAGATTTATAATCTCATTAGAGAAGTTATACATAATACTTTTCATGCCATTCATCTTAAAATCTATTGAAGATGTGATATATGTACTTACCTAAGTGGGAGGGTACATATACATAGAAGGAGGTGGGGTTCCTGAGTTGTTTAGGATCTCTTGTTTCATAGGCATAAATATCTTAGGGAACATCAACATCAATGGCTAAGGAGGGATTTTTCCCTCATTTATCATGTTAGTCTCAGCCCTTACCATAATATTATATGCATCTGGCCTCCAAGTGACTAGATCATGATTATAATGTCTGAGTTGAGCACTTTGAGGTAAAAAATAATGGCCATCCCTAATAGTGTTCAAGCTATCAATTAGATTCTTTACTATGGTTTTTCAAACCTAGTGTTAAAATAAATCATGGCCTCTTATGGGGCTATTTTTATGGTTACTAATTACTATAAGAGGGATGACTAGTCCACCATTTCATTGAAACACTCAAAGAATTTGTCACCCAGGTCATCCTAGGTCCTAATTGAGTTGGCTAGTAAGGACCGATAGCAGTCAAGAGCCCACCCTTTGAAGGACAATTCTAGTATCCTTAAGGCTACATTGTGTGTGTTGATGTAGATCACCATGTACACATTAGGTACATATTGAAGATGTTTATTTTTTGTCTTGAAATATTCTCCCAAAAATTTGAGGAGCACCTTCAAAGTGTTTGAAATGATGGTTTCCCATATGGCCAGAGACATCAAAGGGATAAGTGGGTTGTCATTGTCCCATGGCAAAAATTTCCTTGGTGGGCTTGAATTTGCCATTTACTATAGTTATTATTGTTAAAAAATGAAAAAACCTAAAGCTCTTTGGTGAGTAGGAGATCCCAAAGGTGGTATTTTAATATTTATTTTATTCATAGTCTATGACCTTGTTACGGGCCTATAAATCATAAACACATGCTTCTAGGCTATCAGACTAGTAGATCCATCCCACCTAATATGCCTGAAAAGAGTTAATTAATGTTTCCTAGAAATTTTGCTTTGGGTTAAACAACCACCTATGGGAATCTTTATAGATGTGGGACTGAATACATTTTGTAAAGCAACTTCTAAGATTTTAGAATCACACTCTTCATTTAATTTTTTGGTGAAAATAGATAAAAGAAAGTAAAGTAAATAACATTGAAATAAAATATTATATAAGGTGATGCACTGAGAGATTTGATACATTATCCTATATTTTCATAAAATAACATAAATCCTTAAAAACTATAAACCATAAAGGAGCTTAAAGTATAAATTAAGATATATAACACAAACAAAGAACTACACTATAGAAGCAAAGGAGAAGAAATAGTAGATAGAGATAATTTTCCACTTTAAAGATAACATGGAACATCACATCCTCTTCATTAAAGATGGAGAATATAATATAGAATGCTACAAGGGGCACATACAAAGAATCTAATCACATACATGAGGTAAACTTGTTAAGGTTGTAGAATATAAAAATACTAATTATTACTATCTTAGTATATTATAATGTTTGTTCATAAAAGTAAAAACTACAAACAAATGATAACCATCCCCCTTCAAAAGGAAAGATCTTAAAATAAATAGGCAAGGTGACTACCTGAGGAAAAAGACACCTAGAGATTTTAGCATGCATTCCCATTTTGATACTATTGTAATTGAAAGAGTAGCTTGAGATCACGAGTGCAATTTATTGTTAGATTTTGAAAATAGTGCAATTGGATCATTATATTATGGCCACTATGCTTAGGAAAAGTGAGGTGGTGCCATGTGTACACTTCTAGAGTTGTCCTAGCTATATTACATTTAATGGCCTTGTTCCTTTGAAAATGATATATAACACATTAAGTGAAGATTTAAGCATTTATAAATCTTTGATATAAATGAGGGACCCACACTCTCTCCCAATGATGTTGTTCCAAGCTTTAGGATACTAATGCTACACCTAGATAAGCATGAGGATGACACATGTTGAGTTGGCACTTTTCTAGAGGGATTGGGGACTTCTTTGGTGAGATTGAGCATAGGGGTGACACATGTTGAGCTGATATTTCATAGAGGAAGTCAAGAATTAAATTTTTGAAGTTAACATGAGATCATCACGTGACACAATTAGATTGATCCTTTCATGAAATACTTAGAGGTGCTCACCCAACATTTTGTCAACTAATGGCACTCCTTGAGGTTGGAACAAAAAATGAGAAGGCTTTGAAGAGTCTAGGGTCACCACGTGTCAAGCTTGAACTCCATCAAAGTGAGATGAAAGTCTCCTCGAGGATGATAATTATGCTACCATGTGAAAAAAATGGATGTGCATTGGTAGTTAGCAAAAAATTCAAAAATGGGCCGTGAAGAAGGAAGAGGCTGAAAGGGGAGCCATTGAAAGGTGTTGAGGAACAAATAACTATCGAGTGAGTCTGAAGCCAAAATTGAACTAATCCAAAGATGACAAATGTGGATTTTTAATCCACACAAAAAATTACAAAAAAAATTGAGTTTGTTACATCTAGTATCAGAGTTGTTTTATACTCAAGGGAACTTTGGGAATGAGTATTCACACTTATAATGTTGATTTATCACTTTTAATTATTAAGATAGTTAAAACATGATCAATAAGTGTTAACCTCTATCAGAATCCTTTTAATGTCAACCCAACTAGAGGTAGAGGTAAAGGATGAAAAAGGGGTCAACATGGCCGCATCCCCATTCATAACTAAGAAGAAATTCTAATAAATAATGCCAATAGTAATAAAGAGGTACCTAATGCTAAATTAGTTAGTGGGAATCCAATTGACAAGCATGAGGATATCATTAGTGGAATTTTGATAGAACTTACTACCTTGTAAGGAAATATTGATAACCAAGAATAAAGATTGAATAATCTTGAAGGCATATCCCAAGAGGAAGTACCCAGATAGGAAATGGGCAAGTGGAAAGACCTATAATTCAAGATCTAACTTTGGCCACTATTGATCAAATCATAAAAGAGATGAAGAAGTTTCCATCACCTACCTTTTTAGGCAAGGAATTAGGTGATGTGACTGATGCCTAATTTGTAAACTTGTAGAAGTAGTTAAACTTGCATAATATACCTTTAAATGAGAAAGCTAGAGTGGCAGTTTATCAACTAGTAGGACATTGCATCTTTATGGTGGAATCACCTTTGTCCTATTGAAGGATATCAGCCTTTGAACCTATATTGGTCTATTTTTGAGACTTATTTTCATAAATATACCTTAATGCAAACTATAAGGATCATAAAATCATATATTTTTTGATTTTAAAGCAAGAAAAAATTGTCAATTTCTGAGAATGAGAAAAAATGTTTTTGAATTAACTATGTCATGTAGGATATATGCATTACAAAGAAATGAATATTACTAAGTTCAAAATTGGGCTTAGGAAATATTAATGCATGACATCAAAATGGCAAATGCAAATACATTGGATACATCAATTGAATCAGCCTATAGGGTTGAGGAAAATGAAAAATCTCATCAAAACATAAGACAAGATTTTAAGTCAAGTCAGCAGTGGTCTAAAGCAAAGAACCTTTCTATTGTTAATAATAAGTTCATAAAATTAGAACATAATTGTAGGTTTTCTTGAGGTATTAAATTTTTTTGCATGTTTTCTAATCAAAATATTGATTTCAAGTCCCATAGATCTTCTAAATTTGGTTCTTACAAGATAGAATAACATAAAAATAACCAACATAGACCTACCATAGGTGTTAATACTATTTTAGTGGCATCTTATAAAATTATTGTTTGCTAGGAATGTTGAGACAACCACTATAAGGATTTGGAATCAGGCCAAGTAGTGAATCACAAGGTATATGTTGTCATTGATAATCAAAATGATAACTTATAATCCACTTTAATTAAAACCCGAGGTATAATTAATGGTTTTCCCTTGAATATATTGATTGCTTCAGCTATAATAGATTGTTTTTTTTCTCATTTTGCTTCTAATCAATGTAATATAAAAACCATCTTGATAACAGAAGGTTGGGAGGTTGAGTTTAGTATCAACAAGAAAGTGCCTATTCTTGAGTGCTTGAAATAAGATGAATTAGATCTTAGTTTTTTTAAGATGAAAGTAAATATTTTTCTCATTCCTTTGGTGTCTTATGATCTCATACTTGGAATGGATTGATTGCATGAACATCAACCCATGCTTGATTGTGTGCGAAAAAAATTGCATTGCACCAATGACCTTGGTCAAATTGTGGAATTGTAAGGCATGCAAAGGTCTTCAATACAAAAAACACTTCTAGCCTTATAACTAAAAAGAGCAATTAGGAAGGGCTAGAATTCATCACTTAATGCATGAAACACTCCACTACATATTTTTAATGAATTGATTATTGAATCATCTACTTATTTACTAAAAAATAGTGATGCCTGCTCAACACATATAAACATGATTTAAAAAAGATAAATAACTTATTCCTACTATCATATTCCTCATCCAGTAAGTAATATTATTCCTAAGATTTAATAACTATTAAGAAAAGAAGCATGAACAATTTCATGTGATGATCATGCTATCAGCACCACCAACTTTACAATAAAAGTTATCCTTTAATTAAAGATTTTCAAAATAAATCAGAAACCCACCATGGTCAAACTACCTAAATTGAACTTAAAATAAATTAACTTTTTTAGTTATATATTATAGTGATAAATCATTTATATTAATAAAAATCACAAGGTAAAGGAACATATGTTTTATATGGGGATTTACTCATACAATATTCAATTAAATTATCCTCAACACACTAAATTTTGAATAGAGAATGATGAATCTATGGTTAGTCACTTAGGAAAGGTGTCATTAAAAATCATTGTAGAGTTTGTAAGGTATTTATAAGTTTTAAACCATTTTACATTATATATATTTTATAATATAAATGGATGATTTTTTATCTAATTTTTAAATAAATATTTGTAGAAAGTCACATTTGCTAATT
>JARHVA010003111.1:42500-80000 GCA_037957365.1 Torreya grandis | reverse complement strand
CTAGTTGACACCTTAAAACCCTCATGCCTCTCGCCAAGATCCATCGATGCACTATTTCTTCATATTAGGGTTCTTAGAGGTAGAGACAAAGTAACCATCATATCTATTTTGATTACTATTATGTGATAATGTTTTTTATGATAATTTATTTCTATAATTTGGTTTTTATCATTAAAAACTATATATTTTCTATAAATTAATTATGATTATCTTCAATAAATATGATATATATATATATATATATATATATATATATATATATATATATACTATAAAATAATTATCATTATCTTATATTATTTATTTCTTTATTATTATGTGATGATATTTTGTTTTGATAATTTATTTTTAAAATTTGATTGTTATGATTATTTATAAATATGTTGTGGTAAAATCTATACGTTACATATAAATTAATTATTATAATTATTTATATGTAATATGTAGTAAAATCTATATATAAATTCGTTATGATTATATATCTATTTATTATTATGTGGTAATTTTTTGATAATAATTTGTTTTTAAAATTTCATTATTAAGATTATTTATAAATATGATGTATAATATATATATATATATATATATATATATATATATATATATATATATAGACACACACACACACCTATCAATTAAAATTTTATTGTTATTATTATTTATAAATATAATATATAGATTTAATCATATCATATTTATAAATAATCATAATTAATTTATAGATAATATATAGATTTTCCTACATCATATTTATAAATTATTATAAAAGACTTATCACATCATAAAAAATATTATCACATGATAATAAACAAATAAATAATATATAGATAATCATAACTAATTTATAGATAATATATAGATTTTACCACATTATATTTATAAATAATAATAACAATAAAATTTTAATTGATAGGTATATATAACCTATCAATTAAAATTTTATTGTTATTATTATTTATAAATATAATGTGGTAAAATCTATATATTATCTATAAATTAGTTATGATTATCTATATATTATTTAATTGTTTATTATCATGTGATAATATTTTTTATGATGTGATAAGTCTTTTATAATAATTTATAAATATGATGTGGGAAACTCTATATATTATCTATAAATAAATTATGATTATTTTATTATTTATAAATATAATGCAATAATTTTTCTATATTATAAATTAATTATGATTATTTATAAATATGATATGATTAAATCTATATATTATCTATAAATTACTTATGATTCTATATTTTTTTATAAATATAATGCAGTAATTTCCTTTATATTATACATTAATTTAATTATGATTATATGTATATTTATTATGATGTAATATTTTATATATTAATTTATTTTTACAATTTCATTATTTTTATTATTAATAAATATGATGTGATAATAAATATGATGTAGCAATATGATTATTTATTTATTAGTTATGATTTAATATAATGTAACCTGTCAAGTGAAAATTAATTTCACACTGAAAACAATGAGAAACGTTGTATAGGGGTAAAATGAGAAGAGATGTAATCTTTAAACATTAAATTTAAAAAAAAAAAGTATTTTATTTGTACAATACACAAACCAATTTACCCTATATTTTTACTCTTATTTAATTTTTATTTAATTATTTCAAATTTAAAATAGCTATATTATTTTATTTTTCATTTTGTGTTGTTAACTTTTAAATAATTAAATGCTAACATTATCATGACATTAGTGTCCTCAGATTCATGTGTTAATTATAGGTCAATAATAATAGTAATAATAATAATAATAATAATAATAATAATAATAATAATAATAATAATAATAATAATAATAATAATAATAATAATAATAATAATAATAATAATAATAATAATAACAACAATAATAATAAACTTATTTTATTTCAAGGTATATTAAATTACTACATCAATAAATATAATTCACCGACAATATATTTCATGGTAAATATATAGTTAATTTTTTTAATTTAAAAATAAATAAAATTACTATAACAAAATTATAATTCACCATCAAATTAATTAAAAGTGGGTATTGAGTTTTTTATCATGTTAGCTTTAAAATAATTAAATGTTAACACACTCATGGATGCCATTGTAGGAACACCTATCAATGTAAAGAAGAAATTATATATTCAATGTATGTTTAGTAAAGAGAATATACCATGTCATTAGTAATATGAGACACTATTATATTTGTGAACATTTATAGATGGAAATTAAAAATATGTTATAGTCATGTATAATTGATGATATATTAATATATCTACTCAATAATCTATCTATAACCTTACAACCTTACAGTTACCAAGGATGATTTAGGAAATATTACTAAGATTATTAGATGATATGATAGAATTGGTATAGAATATATTGGTTATAATATTTTGACTACTAAAGTTGGAATAAATATAGATCAAACATTGTTTTATGTGTTTTGTAGATCATAAAATGGTGTTGTTTGTCTACCTTAAATATATTAAATGAAGGGAATATTTATTTTGTTGTACATTATTTATTAAAATTTTAACATTGAGATGAAGTAACTAAAATTGTAAGAGAATATATATACTAATTTTTTTGAATAAAAAACCAATGAATAAGTTATATATATAAAATCATCACAACAATTATTACAACTTTTACCTAAATAAATTTCAAATAAAATGTAAATGCATAATTTTACTCGGATAAGGTTCAAGATCATTCCATACTATGTTTCCTAAAACACACAATAAGCGAAATTAATATATATGATGCATTGATGACTCGATGAACATTTCAAAAATTAAAGATAAAAAGGATGTTTTCATATCCTTAGATTCATGGGTTTGATAACACCATATCATTTCTATTAATAATCTTATTGCTTTCATATCTTTTGAAAATTAACTTTGACATATTAGCATTATTGTTTACCTTGTACCTTGCATATTAGTATTATGTTCTCTATTACTAGACGATATATTATAGTATATAAATGGTGGTGGTTGCATATTAAGTTATTTATTTATGTGTGATATTTATTCCTTTATTTATTTCTATGTTGTAAGTGTATTATATTACTTGATGATAAATTCTTGTATGTGGAGAATTGTTGTTACCATTTTTATTTTATTTTTGTTTTTGGTTATGTATTTAGTCTTTTATTTATGTATTATTTATTTTTGATATTTATTCATTTATCAATTTATATACTTTATCTCTAGCTTATTATTATCTGATTAAAAAATATTATTTAGAGGACATATAAATTTGAAACATTAGTCTGAAAAATATAAATGGTAGGATGAAGCATTTTAGAAAATAAATATGTAAATTTTTTTTATAAGAATAAGATGACATACACAACTCATGTCTAAGATGGATAGGAATTATTCTCTCAATTTTATCTCGTACATTGTGGGGCCACAAATACTATGGACATATTTTTCTTGCATGTGCATCTTACCTCTTGCAAGTCACATCATGCTTAGAACCTCATGTATTAAAAAAAATTCCATTATTATTCATAGTTATTCTATTAAATCTTTATGTGTTAGGTGAATATGGTCTATAAAAAAGCATAATTTTTTGGAGGAAACATCACCAACTACCATCTTCATATTCTATATTTTCCCATTATTTCTAATTTTTTTAGCTAATATATGAGTGATTTTACCTATATTTGTGAGAGACCTATAATATTATTATATCCACCTATAGTTTACTATGTTTTTTTAGCATGTCTAGTAGCCTAGCCATAATATCTAGATCGATTATCTTATCCCTATTAAGATTATTGATAAAGTATGAATTTATATTTGCCTTGAATTAACCCCGCTCAAAGACACCAATAATATTCCCTATCATTTCCCATATAAGAATATTCAACAAAACACAAATTAAGATGATCCAATCATTAACTATCACTATTTTTAAATAAGAAAAAAGGACTATTCTAGATAATGTAGATTTATTAGCAATCCAAATTTTGAAAAACTAATATAAATAAATTGAACTTTATCAAAAATTAGTTATACTTATTATAAATAAACCACATCTATCAAATGTATTTTTAATAATTCCAAATTATTTAATAGAATAATGGCTTATTAGTAGTCCATTTTAAAAAAAATTATCAAAAATAAAATGGGGTTTATTAAAAATTATTTGGACTTACTAAAAATAAAATAAATATATCTTAATGCATTTGTAATAGACTAAAATTATTTAAAATAATATGGACTTATTAGTTTTTCCAATTTTTTTAAAACTATGAAAAATAAGTTGAATTTTCTTAAGAATTATCAGGACTTATTAAAAATAAACCACATCTATCTAATGTATTTGTAATAAGTCCAAATTATTTCCAACCAACACTCACTATAAATAAAGTGAAAACATTGAAGGAAATTAGAACGAGGTTAAAGTATTTTCAACATGAAATATATATATTTTAAATAAATTTGACTATGTTTTAAAATGAGCTAGACTATATTTAAAACAAATTGAAGTATATGTAAAATAATTTTAAAATGATTTGGATGGAATTTTATCATAAATAAGCTTAGTTTTATATAAATAAACCACATCCAACTATACATATGTTAATTTTAGTATTTAATAAACAACATCCAACTAAATATAATTTTTTTGAATAATTTAGACTAATATGGGATTAAAAATATTTTAATCTAAACTAATATATATAAAATATATTAATCTCATTACAAATAAATTGGATTAGACAATAACAAAGTACTTCTAATTTAAAATCCATAAATTTCAAATAAATTTGACTACATTCAAAAAATAATTATTTTTTTATGAAATTGGTGATAATGTTATTAAAATTATATTTTATAATAAATAAATACACTTCAAATAATGATAGGGCAAGGTAATAAACATAGTTTTAATATGTAATTTTTATGAATAATGTTTCACAACTGTTGGCGTGTTTTTTATACATTCTCCCTAGAATGTGATGATATACATCATTTTTATTCTCCAATAATTCTCATGTTTAGAACATTCATTTCCAATATATGTACTTGTAAGAACATAATTATTTTTTAATTTCTATTTCATAACTTAATATTTTTGATAATTACAATCAATGAACATCGTGCTGGCATATGAAAAATCATCTCCAAATGCCACTTTAAAAACAATTTCATCTAATATATTTATATTTAGATTTAAGGTCTTATAATATTTTTACCCAAACTAACATGAAATCTAAATATTTTTAATCCATGTTTTGAATGAGTATCATGAAATGATTGTTATTTATCATTGAATAAAGGCCAATGTTAGAATAAGATTGCAATGCCACCTCCAAAATTAATGTGGAATATTCTTGAACATAGTATGACATATTTTATATAATAAAATATTATTTTATTCCCTTATCATATATTTACATATCTTTTATTTTTATTTCAACAAATAATAAGTCATACAATCCCAAAATCAATAGTTTTCTAGAATTTGGTTTTAACACCTCCTATGACATGCCATCAATTTGATGAGAAAGAAAGAAATCATTTATAATAGATTATATTATAAGAAACATAAAATATAAATATGATACAAAAATGTTTAAAATGTTATTTTTTTAATTATTTTTAAATAAGTACCCACTAAGTAACATGAAATTCAAGTTCTTGATAAGTTTTTCTAAAAAATGCAAATCATCATTGTTGATGAGATGTTGATAACATAGATATATTTAAAATGTAATAGAATTTAGTTTGATACTTATATATTAAGCCAAATTTAAATTATTTACATAATGTTTTTATATCTAAATATAATAATAATTAAAATTAAAAAATAAGATGTACTTCTATTATTTTTTTGATTAACATATTCCTAGTGTGTGCCACTATGGTATAACTAGAATTATTTATAGATGCTCATCAAAAAAATTCAAATATTTTATTTGAATAAATTGTTAATATATTTTATAGGTTATGGTTTGATATAGTTTGACATAAAGGTATGAAAAAATGGAAATATATACAAGAAAACTCAAATGGATTAAGCGAAAATTAA
The DNA here is from genome assembly GCA_037957365.1 of Torreya grandis. Classification (NCBI taxonomy): domain Eukaryota; kingdom Viridiplantae; phylum Streptophyta; class Pinopsida; order Cupressales; family Taxaceae; genus Torreya; species Torreya grandis. Next base: position 73,943 of record JARHVA010003111.1, on the reverse strand, counting down.
TAAATTGGTATTTTATAACACAATGGACTGAGTTATTTACACAATAATATTGTTATATAATTTGACACATAAATATAATGTGAGGTAAATATGGAATGTTTTAGTCTAGAAAAGAAAAATATATTTGATATTATGATTCTCATTAACAAATAAAGCACAAGAAATCACCTCAAAAATTCTCTATTAATTTATTGTAGAGATGAATAAAGGGTCTGAGAACAAGTGATTAAGTTATATATCTTTTTATGTCATAAACACATAATTTAAATAATAATGAAACCAACTGTATAATTTTTAACCAAATATTATAAGTGTTAATTACAAATTATTCTCTAATGCATGCTCAATTTGTAATTTAAATTCCTAAGAAATAATATCTAAGAATATTTGAATAGGGTATCAATATTTATACATTATTTTAATGTTCAATCAATTAATAATATTATATTTAGAGTTATCTTTGATATAATCATCGTATTACATAAATACTTATTTTGGTATGCACAACATAAGTAAAATATACCAACACATGAGAAAGATTTATTAAATGTTGCAAAGATTTGAGGTATAAAATATTGTGATAACCTTTAACATTAACCTTTTACTTATTATAAATTTTAAATCAATTACAATCAACATTTCATCAAACTAATTCAACCTAGATCAATTTATATCATAGTTTTTCTTACACTTCAACCAAATGAACTATTTCAATACTTATTTTTGATTCATATGAATAGTTTTAAGCATGTATCAAACCTAAAATTATAAAATATTGAATAATGAAACCAACATGAATCACCAAACTTTCATTCCCAACCAAAGAAGATTACATTCAAGTAATAACCATGAGCAAGGTGTAAAAAGCATTTTCCAACTAAATGATTGTAATTCCATCTTATGATTAATACATGTGATCCAATGATATATTAAATGTAATTAATTAAACTAAAGATGAGATTTTAATAGACGTAATGGTAATCGATATAAACTATTATACTTCTTAACCAATCCAAAAATAAATAATGTAACCATAATCAATGTTAAATTATTGGGTTAACACAATAAGGCAATTAAAAAATTTTGTAACATATAAAAAATCTAAACTATTATTGAACTTAATTGAATACAATATGCATCTCTTGTTTTGAGTATAAAAGTGTAGGATAGGATAGGGTAAAACCAATTTTGCCAATACTTCTAATACTAAAGTTGATGCACTATATTTTATTATCTTCTCCACTATCGATCTATATTGTCCATAAAGAAAAATTAAATTTTTATGTGTTTAAATAAATAATGATCAAATTTATAAAATAATTCTTATAATTACACATGAAGAGAAGGGATTTCATATTTTTTGGCTTTTTAGCAATTTGTATATTTGCACTCCTTTGTTGGAAATTTTATTCCTTATTATCTAAAACATATTATATAATATTTTAGTAGTGACCAAAAATTGTCATCATCAATTGACTTGATATTAGTATCTAAAAAGGTTTCATGTTGTAGAGTTTTACCTTGTGTTATTTTAATGGAAGCCATAAACTGTAGAGTTATGTCTTGGGTTGTTTTGTTGGAGACATAAATTTGTAGTGATGTGTTATGAACTATTTTAATTAAGATAATAATTGAATAAACAAAAGAATACATATTTTATTAGTATTATAAATAGTATGTAAATAAAAAATTCTATAAACACTCAACGATTTTTAAAAATATGCATGATATTATCATACCTTATTCAAATTATGATGTTCATGTGCATTGATATGATTTTCAATTAATATGGTTTCATCACTTTCATCTAGTGCCGCGATTTCTACACAAACAAATATTTATAAGATGTTAGTTTTAAAAAATAAATCAAGATTGGAAAAAATGATTCAAAATTTTATACACTTGGTATTGATTGAAGCAGTTGTTCTAGTATTGGTGCCCTTAAATTTGTAAAAAAAATTTGGAATTAAACATTAAAATTGTTTGTTATTCAATTTATATAATACAAGATTTAATTGTATAAAGTCACAAATCTATATAATATATATACTACTAGTAAATCACATGTATTTTCATTATTCAAAGTAGATATCAGTCTTTCCAAGAAGAGTTATGTATCTATTTTTGAATGGCCTTCCCATATTTTTTTAATCTATCATTTGAAATGTTGGTATGTCTTTATTGATGTCAACACCTTCCTCTAATTTACTTGTGAGTGTAGCATGAAATATTCAAGATGAAAATTAGTGGAATCTTAACAAAATTTATTCCCTATAATATTAGATCAATTGAATCAATCACTATCTAGAACCCAAAGAATGGGACTTGCATTTGTGATATATTGAAAATCACCAACACGTAACTTTCCTAAAGAGCTCTGAATGGCATAAAAATGGTTAACTTTGTAAATTATGAATGCATTAAAATCCCAAAAAATAAATTTAAATATTAAAGATTAAATAAATAGTCAGGGATGTTCTTTCTTAAAATCTTCAACGATATTCAAAAGATAAATAATCATCAAATTAATATTGATACCAATAATGAACATCACACTGAAATATTTTAGAATAGACGAAAAAAGAGATGGGGGGCCATAATGGCAGATAATAATTTGTGTTTCTATCTTTAAAATCTTACCTTCCAACATGTGTCTATCTTATTCATGTGAACATGTGTCTATCTTATTCATGTATTTAATCTATCTATTTTTTTCATATTTCAATATTCTTCCAACCCCTCATTTGGATAATCACATGTGTAGATCAAACTCTTTAAATAAATGAATCATTATAAATTACTTCATTTAATTCATTATATTGGTTACATATTTTGTGAGCAGTAAGGAATTGAGTAACTACATTAAAAAATATAACCCTTCTAATATATTTTTTTCTCTCAAGACTATGAAATTATTCTTATTTTGAAGTAATTATCTTTTACGTTATAATTATGTGTTGACCATCTACAATTATGAATATTATGTTATTTTTTTCATGATTCTTTTAGGTAATTTTTTTTAATTCTATAATTGTTTGAGGGTTATTTGCATAAAAAATAATTAACAAAGTATCCTTAATTTGAACTTCTTTATGTTTTATGAATGAATTAATTACAACATGCATCCATATTAAACTCAAATTTATTATTTTGATATTTACATCCCCCAAATCATAATGCTCTATAGAAAATATCAAGGCATAATTACAAGGGTAAACATACCATTTAGATAATTCATTGTTTGTCTTGTCAGAATTTTATGTAGACAAAAATATATTAACCTTTTTTTCAATCTTATATTTCTCCATTGGAATGATTTTTGGTATCATTTTTTTCAAATCTCTAAACAAATAAGTTACCATTATTTATCTTATTTTATTTAGTGCTACTTTTGTCATGTTTGTAAGATAACTTAAATACATATTAAGATGGTGGTAAGATGAATAAGTTGGTTCCCCTTTTTCATGTTTTTTTATTCAATATATATTTTTATTCTAAGGACAAAATCATAACTATGTATTAACCTAAACATTACAAGGTTGTCATAGCATTTAAAATTAAACCCAAATGTTTCACAAGATGGAGAACCATTATTTTTTTAAAATTCCATTTTATTGGGTATAAATTTATTAAAATTAGTTTTAACATGATGGATCATACCATCTTATCCATTTCCTGCTTCTAGTTGGAAAATAAAGGCATCTGTAAGTTCACCCTTATCATAGGCAAAGATTTTTACAATCTGAGCATATTCTTTTCCAAATATAGTGCTAAATAAGTAAATATATGCATGCATATTTATTGGGCTAAACAACTCAAAATACTAGTCACTAATAGGAATCTTATCACCACCATAAAATGGAAGGTGTCAATGTGATTTTAATTTATGTTTTTGTATTTTATACTGTACTATTTCCAAATTGTCTATGATTGAGACCCTTTTTTTGCCTTCTAAGTGTTATAATTTATTTCTCCCCTAAATGCATTCTACAAAGCAATTGAAATTATTTTTTTTTTAATAAATTTTAAGTTATATATTGTATCACTTAGCTAATTATTTGTGATTAACTAGTGCTTAATTATATATCAATAAATTTTAATTCTAAATTACACTATAAAATACATAATAAATATTTAGAAGATAAATTTTAGGGTATTATATAATGATAAACTAGAAAATATTTAACCATGAAAACATAAGTTTTATAGGTCAGAAAAAAATGTTTACTTATTGATGATGATGAATTTGGTAGCCAAGGTGTCCCTTGAGAGTTTCTTTGATAGTTTTTTCATAGGAAATACTTATCATATCTCTAGGTTGATACCATAAGAGATATATTTTATTTAATTTAATATTGATAGAAGTTTTTTACTATAAAATAATATAAATTTATATACAACTAGTAAGACCCTAAATAATCCTTCGAGATGTATAATTTAATGATAAATGTGTCAATATTAATTTAATTCATTGCATTTTGATATAAAAGGTGTGTTTTAAAAATAATTAAATTAGATTTAGGATGTATTGTTAGGAAGTCACCCTAAATGTATTCCTATTTAATTATTGATTATTGTGGACATAGATGTCAATATTTATCTCAAAACATACCTTGAGATCACATTTTATAAAAAATTGATAGTGTATATCAAATTTGAAGTCACAGTAATTTGATTTAAGTGGCATGTTTTGAAAACACATAATATTTATGCCAATATGGTCTAAGATCTAGTTTTTGAAACATATGATATTGATACAAGAGATATCACCTAGTATATATCTTGACATTAGTGTTATTTATGTGTTGATAGTGTTGGATCTGAGATCCAAGGAATATATTGATAGTTAGGTTGAGATCTATCTTATTTTATTAAATTTAAACAAAATATGTTGCATTTGAATTCATGTAAAATTAATATAAGGATTAGGGTTTGAAAAAATATTTAAGTTAAATGAAACTATTATCATCTAGGATCTATATTAAAGGTAGTACTATTTCTTTTTTACAATGATTAGTTTGATGGCCAGAATATATTTTAAAAAATATATTACTAGGTATCTCTTAGGTGACTTGGATGTAAATTTAAGAGTTTTAATTAGAATAAATTCCAAGTTATACCTTGAGAATGTTTTCATATGTGATACCTCTCAAGGTATCTCATTAAAGATATATTGTAGAGTTCTCCAATTTTATAAAATTTAGGTATAAAATATAAAGTTTGAAATCATGTAAAATGGACATAAGGGATAGGTTTTGAAAATCATGTGATTAATATGAAAGATATTTATATGATCTAGCTTGAGGGTATTACTATTTACATGTATATGGTGATGTTTTAAGGTCTAACTTATCACTTGATAGTTACCATGAGATGTATATATTTAGTGAAGCATTACAATTTATTTTATGGAGATACCATTTAGGTCTATGATATATATTTAATGATACCATTTTTTTAAACTAAAAAGGGGTAAAAATTTAATGAAATAAACGAAACAAGAGACAAAGAAAGTTACATCGCTTTGTCCTGGTCCACAAGTTGGGCCAGTTTTTGAGAAAGATCCAAAGGAAGCATAGTTTGACCAAGAATGTTCCAATCCAGGCCATTTTTTGAGGCCCATTTAGCTAATATATTCGTAACCCCATTCCACTCACAGGGAATATGCCTAAAGGTCACAACTTCCAATGAAGAACATAGTTGGAGGATCTGAATAACAATCGCAGAAAGATGCCAATCCGTAGCACCAAAGTTCCTTTTGTTCAGTAAGTTGACAATGACCTGAGAGTCTGATTTGTAATTGATTCTGGACCACCCATATTGATAGCATTGTTGTACTGCATCCAAGATCACCATGGCTTCCACAAGGTTATTTGTGTGGACGCCCTTATAAATAGAAAAACAAAATTGAATATTACCTTCACTGTCCCGTTTGACTCCTCCAGTGCCCACCATGCCTGGGTTTCCATGTGAGGATCTGTCTGTATTAACTTTTAAGATGCCATTCGAAGGGGGAGTCCATTACCCCGCATGCTTGAAAGGCTATGCCCGCTAGCTGACACCATTCACTGGGGCGTGGGAGAGGCCATAAAGGTGCTGCCAAAATTATCTAAGGAGAGGCACAATCTAATGGCTATGTCTACAGTGCTCAGGCCTCCACCCGTATCACATTTAGCTTGAATAGTTTCTTGAAGTGAAATGGTAACTCACCCCCACAGAAGCTTGAGCTCTGTGTGCTTGTCCAGGAAGATTCTTCTGTTCCTCTCAAGCCAGATATTCCATAAAATAAAGGATGGGCCGATGAACCAAGCTACTTGAAGGTGCACAACCTTGGAGGGAGGGTGGCCTATACGATACCAAAAATAAATTAGAGAGACCGCGTGCCAGCAGGTGCATCCCCACGCCTGCCACCAAAGATGCCAAAACCTTTTGGCAAAGGGGCACTGAAAGAATAGGTGAGAGGCCATCTCTTCACTGTTGTGACATAAGCTATAAATGGATGGACCTTGAAAGCCCCTTCTGCATAGATTATCCCAGGTAAGAACCCTGTTGTGGGATAACACCCAGAGAAAAAAATTACACTTGGGCCACTGAACTCGATTCCATACTTTCTTAGGCCAAGAGATCTCTGTTACACCAAAAGATTGATTTGTTAGTGTCAGGTATCCTAAGGAAATAGAATAATTCCCTGAAGGAGCACCTCCCCAGGCCAAGACATCACGCTTCTGCAAGGAACTGCATCCTCTAGAATCTATAATCTATGCCAACTCCTTTCGCTCCTCTACCATGCCCCCCGATGGCCAATTTGAGGGATTCTTCCACTAGAAGCCCACAGCCAAACCCAGGTCGAAAGCCTCCTTGTAATGAGCCATGAAATCCCACCCCACTGCAAGGAAATCATCACTCAAAGGCTGCAAGTGTGGGTGGGAGTACAAGAGTGGAGGAGATCCATCCCAGGAGTCACTCCAAAAGAGAGCATCAATGCCCCTGTTTCAAATCCAAAAGAGACTATGCTTTACCAACTGAGCTCCATACTTGAGGGTGTGCCAAACCATAGAACATCTCCCCTCCAGTGGTATCTTGGAAATAATAGATGAGTAGATGTCTAGGAAGTACTTGAAATGTAGGATACAGGCCCACAAGCAAGAAGGGCTAGAGTACTAGTGCCAATAAAGTTTAGCAGTGAGAGCCTGATTGGACAGGACAATAGAGTGCAACCCAAGACCTCTATCCTTCTTTGGTCGGCATACAGTATTCTAGTTAATGAGGCTCCACTTAGCATTTTGCAAGTTACCACTCCATAATAATTGATGGGAGAGAGTATCAACTTCATTGAGGAAATACACCGGTGCAGCTTGTACCGTACTCCTATATATAGGAAGGGCCTGGATGACGGCTTGCAGGAGAATTACCCTGCCCACTGTAGAGAGCCACCTATGCATCCAATGGTTAATTTTTTTCATAGTTTATCAAGAATATTCTGCCAAAACCTTCTAGGATGTCTTCCCATGACAATAGGTACTCCCAAGTAGGTCAGAGGAAGCGATTGCATCTAAAATCTGAGGATAGCAGCAATCCTCCTCTATATCAGCTTGAGGGTATTGAAGAAATATATAGAAGATTTATGATCATTAATTTTTTGACATAAAGCTGCAGTATATGTATCTATGGTGAGCTAGAACACCTCCACTTCACTACTTTTGGCTCTCCCCATAAGAGCTGTGTCATCAATGAACTGGAGGTGGGTCAAGGTAGGCAAGCTGACCCCCCATTTCCATCCCTGAAGTGAGTTCTGAGTGATATGGGACTTGATAAGTCATCCAAGTCCCTCGGCCATGATGATAAACAAATATGGTGAAAGTGGATCTCCTTGGTGCAAGCCTCTCGAGGAACCGAAGATCTCTAAGGGCTTGCCATTGATAAGGACCGAGTAAGAGGGGGTAGTAACATAGCTCAGGACCCACCTCACCCAAGCCTAACTAAAACCAAAGGCCAAAAGGACCTTGTGCAGGAAACTCCATTTAAATCTATCATATGCCTTAGCCATATCAAGCTAAATAACCATGGCCCGCTCTTGGGAAATACACATAGAATGGACAGCCTCAGATGCAATGACCACTTCTATGAGAATTTGTTTACCTTCCACAAAAGCCCCCTGTTCCTCTGAAATCACTATGGGCTGACAAGCTTTGAGCCTCTTCATAAGGAAATTAGTGATGATTTTGTAGACCACATTATAGAGGGCGATAGGCCTGAACTAATCCACCTAGTTTTCCTATTCCTTCTTCAAAATAAGGACTAAGAAGGTGGCATTCAATGCCCTAAACATTTCATTGCTGGCATAGGATTCCTGAATCACCTCCAAAAGATCCTGACTGATAATATTCCAAAAATCTTAGTAAAATTTAGTACGAAAGTCGTCTGGTGCCGGTGCTTTGCATCTCTACAAGCTAAAAACCATGCCCTCTAGCTCGGTCATGCCAACTGGCCGCATAAGAAACTCATTTTGATCTGGTGTCATAGCTTTGGGGATACAAGATAGTACTGTATTCTCAGCTACTCCATCAGGGTGATGCTCATCTAAAAATAGAGCGAAGTAAAAATGATTAGCTTCCTTGGATATAGCTTGAGAGGAGTTTAGAGTTGTGCCATCCTCAGTAACAAGGGAAGAAATGAAGCTCCCATTACGGTGGGCCTACACAGAGCTATGGAAGAAAGTGGTGTTCTTGTCTCCTTCCTGGAGCCAGTCATATTTTGCCTTCTATTTCCAGTAGATTTCTTCACGCAGCTCCCACTCGGCAAGATCAGTAAAAGCCTTGGATTCCTTTTTGCTAAGAGCTTCTGACAAGCCTTGATCTCGGATGTACTTGGTAACGTCATCCAACCTATCTTGTGCCCGCCTCTTCATGGTATGGAGATTACCAAAACAATCTTTGTTCTAGAATTTTAGCTTCCTTTTGACATACTACAATTTTTTAGAGAAGGAGAACATGGAGGTTCCATAGGCTGGGCCCCCCTGTCTCCACCAGTTTGCCATTAAGGTATGAAGGGAAGGCTCACGAAGCCACATCAGCTGAAACTTGAAAGGAGGCTTCTCGGGGACCGTAATGTAACTAGTAGATAGCTTGATAGGCCAATGATCGAAGCCTCTCCAGTCAAGAATTTTAGAAGAGAGATGGGAGGAGCTGGAGAGCTAGAAGTATGAGACAAGGAACCTGTCTAGGTGTTTTGAAATAGTAGCTTCCCCAATCCTTCTACTATTCTAGGTAAAGAGTCCGTTTAGGGGTTCCATATCTGAGAGATGTAAAAAAGTGATATTTTGCTGGAGAAGCTTAGAAGAAGGGACCAATCAGCCCAGCCCAGCCCTCTTCTCCTTCACGTGAAGGATAGCGTTGAAATCTCTGGCCATAATCCAAAGAAGGAAAGGGTCGCAGCTTCTAATGTACCAGATATGATCCCAAAGCCTGAGCTGTATGGGTAAGTCAATAAGAGCATACACATTGGTAACAAGAATCCATTCACCCATCTCATGAGATGAAGCTATCATTGATAGGGTCGAGATTCTGGAGATCCAATGTAGAGGTGTAAATTTCCTAGGATCCCACCATATAGCAAGCCTGACAGAGTTTCCCAAGGTGTCCACGCACTGGCAATGTCCATGGAGCCAAGTGTTAGGGGTGTAGGCAAACATGGAATCCACTGAGAGCTTGGTCTCTTAAATGCACAAAATATTAGGAGAATGTTCCAATAGCAATTTGCGTATAGCTTTTTGTCTGTGGGTGATATTCATCCCCCTCACATTCCATGAGAGAAAAATCATTGAGTAGAGTGAGTAAAGTGTTCATCCAGGGGCTTAACAACCCCTGACTCTACCAGCAAATCACCTGTGAGTATAATTTTATCTTGGTCCTTCTTGCACCTAGATCTAAATGGGGTAGTAAATGAAACTTTCTTGAATGGTCTTTGCATTAGTCCTAAAGTGGATAAGGGGCCTTTCTCTTTACTAGAATCACCTATACTTTTGACCATATCTGCCCATCAAAATTCCTTGTCTTGTGAGGTAGGAGGGACTATGAGGATTCTAGCCTTGGGGCCGTGAGGAATCTCTAGGGTCTGCTGGTCATCCAACTCCTATGTGCCAATAAGAATAGATTTCCTCTCCACTGAGTTGAGCTGTGCTTCCTGCTCTACTATCAGAAGGTTGTCCTCTATGAGCATACAATCTAGAACCTCAAATTGGTTGAAACCTTGGTCTGCCTGCTGGTCTAACAGAGGCCACTTTTGTCCACACCCCTTAGCCTTGTGACAGACTGAAATGAACCCATCCTGATCAGGTCCATTTGACACTGATGGTGCTTGTCCCATGTTGGAGGTATGCAAGTGCACCTTTCCTTTTGTTGCTCCTATAGATTTCCCACTACCTACACCTGCATTGGTTGGCCACAGTCCTGAAGAGCTACTCGAGACATCACAGTCATTGACAACCAGAGGGCATTGGTGATGCAAGTGATCATACACATGACAGATTTAGAAATGAAAGGGGATGGCTTCATAGTCTATTTATTGGACCCATGACACAACACCCAGGTAGATTTCCATAGAATCTGGCAGAGGGTTATTTAAATCAATATCCACACAAATGCAAGCATAGGTAATTACCTTTTTCTCCAATGATTGATGCGATATTGCAGTAGGTGTCCCAATCATAGTAGCAATTTGGCATAGGATATCTTTACGCCAGAATTCTAAAGGTAGTCTTAGAAGATGAACCCATACAGGAACGTGAGATGGGAGATCCTCCATAGAGTTAAACCCCACATGCCATGGTTTGATAAATATTCCAATGTGGTCATATAAATAAGGACATCCCTCAAAGATCCAGTTCTTATCCACCACAAATGTGAAATTCATCATAAAGTAACTATTTCCAGCTAGCATAAGGTTGAAATTGCCCTCTACCTGCCATGTCTGGTGAATCCAAGTTTCCAAGGCTGCCATAGAGATTTGTATGCCGAGAAATTTACAAATCAAGGCATGTGAGGTTAAATACTTGACATCTTCCTTCACTACCTTAGGTGAAATAACCATCATCGGTCTCTCTTGGCTTTGTGGCAAGCATCTGTTAACTTTGTTGATCTTGGATTGTTCACTGACATAAAAAGTGTCCTTGTCTTGAGAAATCGGTCTACCCACATTTTGGTCTACTCTAGAGATTCCTGAGGGGGAAAAATTCCTGGATCTGCCCTCTGCAGCCATCACTCCATCGCCAGCCACACGCCAGTCACCCATCGCATCAACATGTGTACCTTAATGATACCTTTAATGGTAACACTTATTTTTTAATTTAATATGTCTCTTTCTTTTTTATAAAAATTAGATATAATTGCTAGATTTTAAACCATTGTCATTCAAATTAAGAAGGTGGTTTTTTTTTTAAAATTATTTTAAGGAAGCTATATCACCTTGGAGATACCATGAAGGTATTAATATTTAATATTTGATGGGTATAAATTCATGGGTGAAATTATGTATTAAAATATACCATGAGAGGCATGTTTTAAGTGATACCTTAAAGGGCCTTGCAGTACCTTCAATGTATTTCCTAGGTGATACCTTGGGAGTACTACAAGTCCCTTCAATATATATCATTGGAGATACCTTGAAGGGCCTTGTAATACCTTAAAGGGTACCCTTGAAGGTATTATAACTCCCTTCAAGTTATCTATTTTTGGAATAATTTATCACAATGGTATTTTGTTAGGGGTTCAATTAAAAATTGATATCAAGACAAACTTACCTGGAAACTATTATACATCTTTTAAAAAGTTTTTCAAGATTATTAATGACTAATATATGTTTTATGGCATTGGCTTACCTCATTTTTCATCTACCCAACTATATGAACATCTAATATTTGTTTTACAAGTAATACTTCTATTATATTAAAAAAATCATCTTGAGGATGTAAGTATAATAGGTGGGAAAGTGATACACATTATAGCTTGTTAACTTTTTCTTATTTACATACAAAATCAATTTGGAAATATAAAAATTCAGATATTGGTACATTTTGTAACTTTTTACAGTGATATTGCTTATATAGAATAAATGTTTAGGGTGTTCAAGTAAGATAGAAAGTAAATAAGATTTTTTTTGAAATGGGTAGTGATTGAATGTAGAGCCTATATTTTAGTGTATTTCAACACTATGAATAAAATAATAAATATATTTCGAATCAAATATATAAAACAATAAGCCCTTATGAGATAAAAGTTCATTTAAAAGTAATTGCAAGTTGAGATGAATCAGGTAACCTCTCAATGAATTCAAGTTATAGGTTTTGTTAATAAGCTCCCTACATATGACTATAAATTTTTTGATACCTCTAGTGATTAGAAAACCATGATGTAACTTATACTTATATCAATAGGAATATTTGTTTGTTTAAATTCTAGATGACTACAAGAATCTGGGTTTAGTGATAAAAAATCTGCATTATCCAAAATACTCTAGAAATATAAATCTATTGGTCTAGATAGAATCTAAAAGATGGTGTATAAGAGTATGTGTTATTTTATCATGTGAAGAATAATAAGATAGAGGTTAGAACATTTGTGTCTTGAAATATAAAATGATTATCTTATATGAAATCAAAGTAAATTTAAACATAAGTATCACATGTATCTAGGAACCAAAAATGTCTTTTATTATTTATTTTTTTAAATTACACCTAATGAAAATTAAAATATCAACACAAAAAGACAATTAAAAACAAACTACATTGGATAAAATCATAAACCCATTGTATGTAATACATTTTGTTCTAGATGATTGGTTTTGGGAGGAATGACATAATGATTTCCTTTCCTAATTTTTTAGATGTTCTCACTCTAATTATTTTTGATATTATGGATTATCAAAGACAATAAAACCATTGAATATTAATATTTTCATTTTTCATATCTTACAATCATTATAGTTCTAGAGACTACATCGCTTTGAGTTATTTTATGTATACCATGTAATCATTACAATCAAGTGGATGATAGAGGTGTGTAATTTAAGTTATATGGTGATGCATGAGTGATTTCCTCTACTAACTAAATTCAAAACAAATTCTATCATATTACTAATTTCCTTTAGTATAATAGCATTTTAAGAAGAGGTACATAAGCTATAGATGGCACAATTTAATTTAAAACATAAAAAATACATTATACTTTATTGTTACATGATATCTATGGTGTGTTTATGATCTACTTTTGAGTTCTCTACATACTAATTGGGCCTTGAATATGGATTGATAATTTATATATAGGATTTTTTGTTCTTCCGTGTCCTCATTTAATGATTCCAATGATTTAGATATAGTAGGTGTATCCATTTTTGAGAAAAATAGTGAAATCAAATTCTTAGGTCTATTCATCTCAAGGGAAAAGAGCAATATCAGAACATGCAAGAAGCAAAAATCCCATCTCTAAATATTTTTCCTCATAAAAACATAAAAATTATTATTGATTTAGAGTGTTTTTGAAGTAGAAAATATTCAAACTATGACTTGGGTAATTTGTTGAATTGGTTGTTTTTCGATATATTGTAAGATTTGCACAATGTACCTATCATAAAAGTAATATAATTTTTACCATATAATATTTTGATAATTGGCATCGAATTATGATTTTTTTTGTTATATAAATAATTTTGTTTTCCTTATGTATATTATGTGGTTAATTTTTATTAATATTTAAATATTTAAATCATATGCATATACATATGTATGGTCATATTGAAAATGTAAGTATTTTTATGGCGATCATTGAGGTTATTAATATTACTAAATTATTTCATGGATATATATACATGCCAAGGCTTCATCCTCATGTCATTCATTAGGATATTCTTTGGAAAAAATTTATAATTTCCCAATCATTGTCATTCCCTATATCTGATATTACAATGGTACTAAAGATTGTTGTGTTCTTTCAACCATTTAATCAATTTTATAAATGTCCTAGATAATCTAGTAGAAAATTGAGTTAAATTATAACCTTGAATATATATTAAATGTTAATATTTAGTATTAAATTCATATATCTTTGTCATGTGTTATTAATCCAATATTGAATAATGTAGCAAAACCTTCAGACATGAAAATATTTGTTCAAACATCACTTACATTATGTTCAACTATATATAACATTAAGAATTTTTGGCTATTTTATGTTTGGATCTGATACAACGAACAACTACTTTTTTAAACTTTGAAAAATATTTTGGATTCCCTTATAGTGTTATTCTAAATGACATTATTTGCATTAACTATGTATTTTATTTGAAGTTATTTTTTGGAGTGGTTAACTTTGAGTTGCATCTCAATCTTGATGGGTTTTTTCTCCATCAACATTCCTACTCATATTACATTGTAAGAGATTTGAACTTATGACAACAAGATTGGTAAGCTTTATCTATCTAGGGGGAATATTCGTACCTAGTAACTAAGTTACAATTCAGGTAATAGGGGATACAATAGAAATATTATTGGCTCTATCTCGTAGGTGTAATTGGATGTAGGTAAATAATGGGTTATGTTTTAGTTGTTAAATTTATATTATTATTTACTCATATGGCCCATGATAAAGTTCAAAATTGTTCATGTAAAACATTATAACATGGTATGTTTTTCTATGGAGACATATTAAGATAACATGATGACTAGAGTGGATGTGTGCACATAAGACACTTGGGTGGGTTTTTTTTAGACCTTGTGACCTTGAGACTATGTGAGTTGAGTGGACCCTCAAGTAACTCATTTAGACATTAACCTATAATAATTAAGGATTGTACCTACACTTTTTTAATTTTAACTATAATAATTTTGGATTCATTTTTAGTTTAATTATTATGAGTAAGATAATCACACCCGATAACTAGTGTGTATACCAGCATTGGACACATCAAGAGGTTGAGGTCTCTCCCTAGATGAAGGATGGTAAGGATTAAAAAAGGTAATATAATAAGAAACCATAAGGGGGATTAGGGTCCCATTTAGATTGAAATATATGACCATACAAATAAGTAGTACCTATACAAAAGGAGTAGTTAAAATGGAGGACTAAGAAGTTCCGCATAGAGGGAAAATAAAAAAATTACAAAAATGAATAAAATATAAAAACCACCATTGACTAGTTTAGGATGGAGTCCTAAATACATTTATAGGTTCAACACTCCTAAAAAAAATGGGGGGGCATAAATAGAGAGAAAAAGAACACCAAGGATAAATTAAAATGTCTAGAGAACAAGAAATATCTTTCCATATTTTGATTATAAGAGGTACCCTCAAAGAGAGCCCAAACAATCAAATTGCATATCAACTATGATAATATACATAGGTGGTCTTAGTTAAGGATTAATTACTAAATAGTTGGATCATTTATATTGTCCAAGGGTCCTTGGGACTGATGCTCAATATTTTCCCATAAAATTCCCATATAGGAGATTAGGGGATAAAAAAATGAGAGATATTATCATAAACATTATTTTTTTCATGAAAAAATTCCATTGAGCTACCAAGTTTCCTACTATCATTCCTTATAATTTATTGTGCCTTATTACAAGAATATTTAGAGTGACCCAATATCAATGTAGTGTTTACATATAATTTTTTTATTTTTTTAATTGAATAACTTGATTAATTGAGATAATTGAGGACCTAAGTTAGATCAAGGTGGGGAACCTTTTGTCATTTTTATAAGGACACACATTCTTCTTGAGGTCATTTTTTTCTTAGTATTAATCAATGGGTCTGTAAAGGCCAGTGTGCCAATGACTTTTTTAATTGTTGTTTTTAGTGATATATATGATTTTTCAAAAACTTGATGATGTACCAAGCCCACCATAATCTTTAGAATTGAATTTATTTACTTCAATTTAGTTGGCCATATCATTAGTTGATGTTGGCATGGAAAAAAAGCCTATATTGAGATGTAATGAGCATTTGAAACAATTAAGCATGTGTAACCAAACATCATTCATTATTATTCTAGAAGAATCTTAATTGAGAATTGGTTATTGTATATGTATTTAGCTATTGGTATTTTAATATTTTGGACTATGATAAAGATTAATGTTTCTTTGGGACTAGAATTTACAATTATAAATTTTATTAATGTGTTATTATAAAAATATGTTTTATGGTTACTCCTTTATATTTTTACTATTTGTATTCGGTAGGATTACAAATAATTGCATAATTTTAATTTTGAATATATATCCATACCAAAGGAAAAACCATGGTGTTCAGTGTGGTTCTTAAATGTTTTGACAAAATAAATGCAGGGTGTAATTTATCTTTTAAACATTCAAGGAAAAGTCAAACATTTTTTAGAGTTGCAATTTATTAAAATATAACACACGTATCGTAGGTACCTATCCACAAAAAATTAATATTTTTATTGTTTTCAATATCAACTAAATAAAATTCAAATGTGGACTTCAAAATATAATTAACAACAAACCACAATGGATGTGTATAATAGTTACTGCATTGTTTTCTCAAATTTATGAGTACACTAAATATTTATTTGATTACAAACCTATTAAAAAACCTTTCATGATGTAATAAGTAGGAAATCATCAAATTAAATCAAAATGTTAATTTATTTATGAAGGTATATATTTTTCCCATAGAGGAACATTTTTACATTACCATTGCTCAATGGAATATTTTTATTTATTATTTATACCACTCATTGCATGTTTAATATTTCCTATGGATATAGGAAACTATAATTGAGGTCAAATAGACCAACCTTACCATAGACTATGTATTGAAGGTTAGTAATCAAAATTTCCATCTCAAGTGTTAAAAATGCTTAATAGAATTTAGATATCTCAGATTGGTTAATTTGATTATTGAGCCTTATATTTGTTCTATATTTTAGAACTCGACATATGTCATGAGACAAAATTAAGAAATAAAATGGACCATGGGATCTCTAGAGGTCAGAAGAAGAGAGACACCACATACGGACTATATAAGGAAAGTTACTTGGTAGTGAAGTAAAGTTCAAGTAAAAAAAATTTAAATTAGCATTAATAAACATTGACAACCCTGTGATTGTTATTAAATGTTTATGTAAGTTAAATTCTAGTTTCTATCCCAAATCACTTTTTATGGATGAAATTTCGACAGGATTGGACAATGCTATAAATTTTCAGATTATCAAGGGTCTACACTACCTTGTCCATGTACTTAATGTAATAATGTTGATCTCTATTCTATACCCTGATCTTAAAACATATTAACTATTTGATGATATCACATTATTATCTAAATGAGATATTGTGTATTAAGGACTTATATAATATGTGCTTGACTTTATTGAGTTCATGGGTTTCAAATGCCCAAATAGAAAAAGGGTAATCAATTTATTGTAGGAAATGAGTTTTTTGATCCATTATGTAGAGCATGGTGATTTATAAGAGAAAAGTGACTAAAATTCATAAAGATTCACTTTTTTTGACACACATGATATTAGTTAGGGTGTATATTGATCAATATGTTTGAATTTACCATTACACCTTGTCATGAGGTCGAAACCCAAGATATTAAAATTTGATCAAATGGTAATGTAAAATGGAAAATAATTACTTTGTTGGATTCTAAAGGGGGGTCTCATAATCTAGGTTTTTCTTGCTTTTTGGTGACTTAAGAAAATTATATTTACCTTTAATATGGTTATAGTGTAATTCAAACAATATGTAACATCTTATGAGTTTATAAATGGTGGTCACTACCTTTACATTTACTTCATCTATAATGTAACACAAAATTGATGCTCTATAGGACCTCTTCAATAATTATGACCCTTTTCTATTCATATGTGTTAATGGTTCTCAAATAGTATGTATAGGTCAATGCTCTTCAGATAATTTTTCTATTGGATGTCATTTGTTAATTATATTTTTTTGGTTAAGCTTGAATTTGATTGGTGAACTCAATAAAGTACTAAGAGATATAATAGGTAGATATAATTCAATCATAGCATTATGCACTTGTGAAGGAATTTTAAAATGATTTCTAGTCATTTCATGTTTGTAGGCATCTCAAAGAAGAGTTATCTCATTCATATGATTAAAAAAAAAAAAAGAATCATGCATATTTAACATCTACAAAGTATGTTTTTAGTAGAATGAACATGTTCAAATCTTACTTATATAAAAATGTTTTAATTATTACAACTAAATATTTTATCCACATACTTAAAATAAGATAGGTGAGTCACTTCGATCCTAAGTTTAGAGAACTCAAAGATTCCTTTTATTCATACTATCAAAGAAAGGATATTGAATCCAAAAAAATATATAACATTCCTTTTATTCATTACTTTTTTGAAAACATACATCAATTTGATAAATGAATTTGTTGTATCAATCTTAAGATTTGTTAGATTTTGTTTTGCCAAATGTTATCAAAATATATCATAGACGTGAGCTCTTAACCTAGTTTATCTCAAAGAATACATTATGAACTACACCCAAAAATTATCATATTAATGCATTCTCATTTTATTATATGTTTATGAAATCATTTTCACGTTTTTATTTTTAAAACACCATTTTTATCTGGAAACAACCAATTTTGAATTACTCTGAATACTAGCATGTTAGTTATAAAATCCATATAATTTCAACTCGTATAAACCTATCAGTTAAAGTATATTTGTTCTATAAATGTTTCATAAAATTATATTCATAAGTATATATTCACTCCATAAAACTAATTTCTTCATTGATCAACTACACTAGGAAAAATAATTCAAAAAGATTATTTTTATATAATACTTAGAAGGTCTTTTACCAAGTATTGATGTTCTAATTGATAGATTTATTGTATGGACTAAACCATTTATTAGAGATGAATCTAGTTAAAGGAGAGTGCATAATGCAATGGGAAATATAATTATGAATAAATAATTTGATGTGGGACAACATAGATGGTTTTCCAATTCATGTATTAGATTAATTTTTTTCACTTTATTCGAATGATTTTAATGTAGAAACAAAGTTATAGGTCTTTGTATCTAATCAAAAATATTATTTTCAAGTATTACCATACAATATTAATATAAGTTTGAATATGAATGTGAAATACCATGTACAATAATTTATCCAAATTGAATGTCCACTAAAATAATCATAATTTACATGGAAATGCTTTAGACAGAAAACATTTGAGATGATTTCAAAATAATTTTTCCTTTTATTCAAAAAATATCTCTAGAAATCCTTAAGTTAATTTATTTGAATAATAAAATAACTTATAAAACATAAAAGGTAAATCTAATCTAAAAGGTACTCAAATAGAACAAATATATTTTGATAGAATATTAGGTTACTTACCTAAAAGAAGAGAAAAAGGTCATAATTTGGCTATAAAGACAAAAGGGTAAACCTATGGTTCTATCCTTTTAAATATTTTATATTCCTACTATACATATTTTGATATAGAAGCATGTATATTTCATGGAGAGGCTATCTATACTAGAAGCAAAAATAAATGACACTATCAATAATAAAATAACTATTTGTGTCAAAATTATTAAAAATAGTCATAGGACCCTAATGTTTGAAATTTTAATTTATATTTCACACTCCTGCCCAATCTAAACTCCTATAAAAACTCATTTAAACATCACCTTAATCACATGAATTAAATATTTAAATATACATTATATTAAATTATATAATACATAATATTTATCTGTAAAATATATTAAATGATATAATATTTATATATATTATATTAAATATATGATATTTATATATATTATATAATTATTACTTAAAATATAAATATTATGATATATATTATATCGTATGTAAATAATAACCAATATTTTATGTGCCATTTTAATGAATATAATTTTGCCATTGAAGATAAATATCAATCACCCATAGTTAGGTTGTTAAACAAACAAATAAAAATGTCCCCTAATTTAAACCAAGGGAGTTATAAAATTTTCATATATATTATACAAAGATGCTATCTCAATCCACAAATAATTTAATCTATGATAGACTAAACCATTGCATGGTGTTTCAAATCCTAACCAACCTCCCACCACAATTACTTTACATCATCTTCATACCCATAAAAGAAATGAAATAACATACAAATCATGAAAATAGTGAATGGTTTAAAGTTAAGAGGAGTGATGATGGTGAGGGGTAATTACAAGTTATTTTTGATGAAATCCAACACCAAGTGGCAAATATCAAACACCAAACCTAAATTTAGGGTAGTTTTTTTTAAATTTAGTGTTTCCTAATGGATCCAAGCCCATGTTAGAGTATAATTCCATGTTAACCTCAATTATAATCACATACATTAAGGTTTTTCATGAATATAATAGTTTTTCTAGGGGGAATTTTTAACAACCCTAATTCTCAAGAAAAAATAATTTTGTTTTGGGTGATTTGATTCTAAATTAAGTAATGTGATTTTTTAATTACCAAAGAAAAACATAAAAAATACAAATAAATTTTCTAATAGAGGTTTTATAAATTCAAATCTTATAAATTTATAGCTAAACCTAATTATAAACTCGTGATTATAAGCTTGGAATTCCTTCTCACCATCATCTCCCATCTCAACATTAAATATTTCATTGTTTTCATGTTCTATAATAATTTATTTTGATTTCAAAATAATTTTATGTAAATAAATTATGGGGCCAGACCAATCAAGATCTAAATCACCAAGATCATACTATGTGGAATCCTTGAGATTAACATATCAATGTGTTGTGGGTCCCCACTAATAATTTTTAGTCTTCCTATACTATATCCATAAGCCATTATGATCTTAAATTACCATTTTTTATTTCATAAATGAAATCATATTCCTCTTGATAGAGTGCATTAACCTATAAGTAGATCAATTCCCATTGATATAAAGGGGATAACAATTTGAGGGGAAAACAAAATGTCATGTTGTCCAAGACTAAGGGATTTATTTGTATGTATCCTCCAACACCTAATCATAATTATTAACTTAATTTATCTTTAGTTGTGCATTGTGTTTATTAAAATGGTTGTCAATATGCACATCAAATCATCTCTCATTTCATTTGTGTCATGTGTATTAAATTTATAATTTACATGACTTACATATATAAGAAAGGGATACAAAAATGTAAAATTTGAACATTTATTTGATTGAAAATTTTATATCATGAAGGATCGATGATGATGGTGTTAATAAATGGTAAGTTAGTTAAAGTGTGTAAAATAATAGTTAAAACTTTCTCAAAACCCATGATAACTAATTTGTCATTAATTTTGAACATCATCGTAAGTTAGATAATGAGGGATAACATTGAGTTTATGTCAAAATATTCATATAACCCATTAGGGTTGTGTTAAAAAATGTATAATAGTATTATAATTTAGAAATAGGTAAACAATGAGCATGGGTTTTAGTTTGAAGCATGCAAAGAATGAGTGAAATTTCAACTCCTAAAACACATAGTTTAGAAGTTAGAAAATATCATTCTATCTATTCATTTTTTTCCAAAATTTGGGAGATCTTATTAAAAACAAGGCACTGTTCATTCCCTCCCTATAATTTATTTTGGATAGTAATAAACAATTGGTTAAAAAATGGTGTACAAAATAAATTATTAAATATTAGTATATATTCAAAGTGGAAATTAATAAAATAGAATTACATATTGGTGAGGTTTTGATGATGATAAATAAAATAATCTATGTTATAATGAACACATACAATTTATATATGGATGAAGTGATGTATTTGATCACACTTTCATATAAACCTAAATATGACTAAAATTTGGACCAAACTTTGCAAAGAACCTGAGAAATTAGTGGAGATAGTGCACAATAAAAACCTAGATTGATTGATAATTTAAAATCAATGATACCTTGGAGGTGTAATTTTTTTATGGTTATCAGTGTATTATATATTTCAAATCTCTAATTGGTCTAAAAAATCCATGGGATAAGATAACAATCAAAAATAGACCTAGAACATATCATACCCTTACTAATATCTCTCAAAATAAAATAGATGTATTCCCAAATAGGATAGGTCATAATAGAGGATCATTAAATAATCCCTTCAATAATAAAATTAATACCTATGGAGAAATAGAAATTAAAAATTGAGGAAGAAGGAAATGTAAAAAATCAAGGGATGTCTCTAAGTTATAAGGTTTTAGCCATAAAGTTTATATACTATGTAAATTTGATAGTGGAAAAGGAAACAAAGATAATGAGGATCCCAAGAAAAATAAATTTAGAGCCATCATGATATAATATCTAAAACATCAAAGTATGGGAAAGATTAAAAATTTATAAAAAAAAAGAGTATGTCATAACGCTCCTCATATAGTTAACACTAGAATAATTAATAAATATACTATCATGTTTTTTTATTAAATCTTAATATTTATATTAATTCTTCACCCATAGATGTTTATTGTTTTGATATATTGTTTGCTCAAGCCTTTACCATTGCCCTTATCTATTTTTTGTGTTCACTTATAATATTTTTGTATTTTATTATTATTCATATGTATATATTATTTCTTCCTCTTCAATTTTGTCTCCCCTAGTTATTCATAAAATTTTGGGTACTTTTTGTGCTCTTTTACTTACTTTTTTAAAGGAAAACCCTACCACCTAAAAATTATATATTCCATCTCATACACCCAAAAATAATATCTAAAAACCATCCACATTAGCCATGACACGGGTACCTATATTATATCAAAATCCCAAGTGTGATTATTCATCAATGAATAATACTCATTTATCATCACACCATCCCACTCCTATATCCCATGATACTGTAAAAAATATTGTGGATCCCTAAAGAATGCCTAACACAAAAGCCTAGTAACAATAAAATGTGCAAGATGATACCAAGTAGGTGGATTATGTGATATGAATTTTTCAACCTCAATAAATGTAATACAATCCCACCTAGGCATAATGGCAACATCAGTGTGAAAAAAATACTCATCCTCTATGACATGCTCAAGAATCTCCTGAACTAGATCCCATGATCTTGTGAGCTAGATATACTTATTCTATAAAAGATACTCCACAAAAAAATGGCTTATCATAGAGGAATAATAGAAATCTAAAGGATATGGATAATTTTATTATCCATTCACAATATTTTCCGCTTATCTATTGGGTAGAGGCATATAATTGTGTGAACTACATTCAAAACTACACACCACATTGATCGCATGAGTATATGAATCTAGAAGAGGCTTGGTCTAGATCCAATCCTAATGTCTCATTTTTTTTAGTCTTTGGGATCCTTTACTAGGATTTTATACTAAATAGAGAAAGGAAATCATTAGAAAATAATATCAAACCTTTGATATTTTTAGGGTATTTTGAGAACATGAGAGATTAGTGTCTTTTAGACCTTGATACTCATGATGTTCATTTTTAAACACATTAATAGGTTGATGAGTGTTTCAAATCTCATGAATCTTCATCTTCTTCCATGACAACTTATTTTTATTTTCATGATTTACCTCCTCTCTAGGATTCAATCTTTGAGGACTTAGTTCATGTTATTCCTGAGGAGGTCATAGAGAATGAAGATCTTGTTCAAACTAATGTTGCCACTATGCCTAACTGAGCTCATAATATAGTTGATGAAGTAGCACCATTAACATAGGATCTTCCACCTACTTAATGTTAAAAACCATCCATGGTGCCAATATATAAAGAGTTCATATTAGGAACATCACAAGTAGATGTAAGTGTCTACTGGATAGTCTAAATTTAAGATGAGGAGGTGCCTATGAAAAGCAGATAATCAACATATAAAAAAAGTATAATAATGTCCTCCTTAATATGATAAATATAAACTATAGGATTAAAGTGGTACAAATAAAAGGCATTAGAAAAAACAAAATAACCCATCTTCTCATACCAATCCTGAGGGACTTGTTTGAGACCATAAAGAGAGCTCGTAAGTCAAAAAATAAGAGAAGAATCATGAAAAAACCTAGCATGCTATTCCATATAGATTTACTCATGCAAGTATCCATGTAATAAATCACTCTTAACATCCATATGATATAATAGAAAACCCTACGATGTATCAAGATAATCTACAAGGTGAACATAATCCATCTTGTCAATAGGCAAAAAAGACTCAATATAGCCAATACCATCAATTTGTCGAAATCCATTTGCAATAAAATGTGCCTTATACTTGTCAATGGATGCATCATCTATATAATTGGTGTGGTAAATCCATTTTCACTTGAATAAATTTCTTCCCCTAAAAAGAGTGACCAAATCCCAAGTGTGATTCTTTGTCAATGAAGAATAATCATCTATCATCGCATCATCCCACTCGTAATCCCATGATTCTATGAAAAATATCATAGATCCTGAGAGAATTCCTAACACAAAAGTCTAGTATCTGTAGAATATACATGATTATAACAAGTAGGTGGAAGATGTTGTATTAATGGTGCATCCTCATCAACTATAGTACAATCCCACCTAGGCATAGTGGAAACATCAGTATGAACAAGATCCTCATCCTCTATGACCTCTTCAAGAATCTCCTGAACTGGATCCTCAATGAATGAATATTTGAGAGGAGTCAGATCATGGAAATAAGAAGTAGGCATGAAAAAATATGAAGAGTCATGATATGTTAAATTCTCATCAAACTGTACATGTGTTAAAAAATGAACATCATGAATATTAGGGTATAAAATTTGATAAGCTTTCATGTCCTCATAATACCTTACAAAAATCAAATGTTTTCTTTTCTTTTACAATTCTTTGCTTTCCTTATTTGGTAAAAATTCCCAAGCAAGGATCCCAATGACTCAAAAAAAGAGACCTCAAGCTTGGATCTATACCAAGCCTCTTATGGAGTCATATGGTCAAGTGTTCGATGTGGTGTGTAGTTTTGAATTTAGTTCACATAATTAACTACCTCTACCCAATAGATAGGAGGTAAATACCATGAATTCATCATGAAATTATCTATCTTCTTTAGATTTATATTCTTCCTCTCTACTAATTCATTCCATTGTGAAGTATGTACACAATAATGTTGTTGAACATTACCATGGAATGCTATAAAATGACTGAAATCCCAATTGAATTACTTCACCCATTATTTGTATGAAGCTTATTGATTCAAATTTATGACTATTTCTTGACTAATCCTTAAATAATTTTAAGTGAGAAAATATGTCACTCTTTTACTTAAGGAATTAAACCCAAGTACACCTCAATAAATTGTCAATGAAGGTAAGTACCTACTTAACTCCATTAAAAGGAGTAGGAAAAACCATCAAATAATTATGCACAAGCTCAAGTGGTACATAATATGTTGTGGACATTCCCCTAGATTCACATGAGTGGGGATGTTAGAGTATGCATTTCATGTCTATTTGTCATGTTTACTAATGTCTTAACTAGAATTTTCATATTATAGTGGGTTTTGATTTATCCAACATTTATTAGATTATCTAAATTAGTATTTTTACTTCCCTATATAATCAAGTTCTTAAATTTATACTAGAATCTCATTACCTCATATTTTTAATAATCATTTGTTTTGCTTTGTGTTGTATTCTATTTGTCTAGAGCTACTTGTGATGTTCTTGTTGTGAACTCTTGAATTCTTGAAATCATGGAACATTATTATCATCCCTAATATTTTACCACTTGGAGGTTTTACCACCTAATTCTTGATTCAAGTGTGTTGATCTATGATTATCCATTATATGTTTTTTATTTCATCATACTCTAGGTCTATCTTGTGTGTTCACATTACTACATGAATTCTTTCATGATAATAGAGTCAAGGGGAGTATAATTATTAAATGAAGTTGATGATCAAATTTCAATACATTATCTTACCAAATAATATTTAAATTATTTATTTGTAGCCTAGTAAAACCATTTTATGGCTCAAATCTAAAAAAATTGATTTTAGGTTATTATTACCTAAATCTCTCTCCTAAGGGGTCAAACATCTTGGTTTTTAGCCTGTAAAATCATCCAAGGAGCTTGTGGGTAGATACAAATGAATTTTTTTAATATCTATGGTTTGTTAACCTGGTTATACAATGCATGTATAGCCAAAGAAGAATAAAAATAATAAAAAAATATTTATATTTGCTTTTACAACTATGATTTTCATTTAAAATATCAGATATAAGTTTTTTCATGTTAATCCTCTTCCTAAGCGTATAAAAGGTTTAAATAAACATTTTGAATTCAAATATTTGAATTGAAATTTATGGTACATATATTTAAGGATTTTCAAGTTTCTAAAAAAGTCATAAATTATTTTTCACTCTTCCTCATTATGAATCTCAGTTTTTGTTGATTAGAGATTCATCATTTAAGCATATTGAATATCAATTTTTTTTTTGAAATCCTTGTTACCAATGGAATCATACTATGGTAATTTAAAATATATATCAACATAAATATTTAATTTTCATATCAAATATTAAACTTTTAATATTTTTTTGGCTTTCCCACACAAAAACTACAAGATTGGAAAATTTTCATGCAAATTAAGTGTCTCTAAAAGTTTGTGGGCTATCCAAAACATCTACATGTCAAAAAATCCTTAATTGGAGCATGATAAGGTAATTAACATATTTTATGAAATTATTTATTGAATATTTTTATAAAAAAAAATTATTTTCCATATATGAACACCTAGACCCTACTTTTTATGCATTTTTTATAATCCAAAAGTAAAAAATCTAAAATTGTTTTTACAAATTCAAAATTACATGCACCATATATATTAAATTATATATATTTATTTTATTAAAAAAATAACCAAAAAATATGGTTCATATATCAATTAATGCATATAATGCTTTAGTAAAGCTTATATAATGGTTGGTGGTTGTAATTTTTCTTAAACTTATAATTTGGGAGGTCTAATGTCCAGAACACCCAAAATCAACTCTTTATTTTTAAATTTGATAAAATTTAGTTTATTTTAAATTATATTTTTTGGTTTACATGTTGATTTATTATGCATTCCAAGCCTTTGTTGACTTTTGACCTATTGATTGTTTTGATAAACATATTCATGTAGCTAGTGAAGCACTAGGTTTTGGCACCTTATAGAAACATATAAATGGTCTATAATATGTTTTAAAACATCCTAATATTATTTGTATAACTTTTTTAATAATAATTTTATGTGGTTTTTCTAAGTGTGGCTCTTTAGACACCTAGTTTAGTATTTTTTTGCATTATTTGTCATATAAATTATGAAATTAATCATAGTTGTATGTATAATTCACTTTATTTTAGAAAATAGTTTGAAAATTTTATTAAAATTTTATTTTATTTTTTTATTATGGGTAAACAGTGGGATTTTTAAAATTAGGGATCCTTATCTTAGATAATAAGTACATAGCCATGGCCTAAGAATCCAAATATTACAAAATGTATGGTACTCATAACAACACAAAATTGAATTAAAAAAAAAGAAATTTAAAATATAGATGTCAAATGCCCACCAAAGACACTAAACTTTTAATATCAAAGTGTCAACAATAATTAATCCATCCTACTTTTACCAATATTAATATTGGTAAACTACTATTGAAGTCGATCCCCAACCTCATTATGTTCTTTCAACAAACTAACAAAAAATATGACGCTTTCATAGAATTTTAATTTCTATATATGATTATCATATTGGAAGTTTCAATGTCCCTTTTACCAATGTACATTTTTTTTACTATCAACCATGATGCATTCTCTCCCTTCTCCTTCATTTCGATAAATAACAATGCTAATAGGAAAAGAATCAACTGAATGAGATCTCTTTCATATATCCATTATATCAAAAAATAAATTAGATTCATAATTGAATTTTGTTTCTAAAAATATTGTATAACCTTCAATAAGCATTGATAATATATTCTCCTTGTAGGGCACCTCTTCTTTTAGATCCTAAGGAGTCTCAGACATTTCACTAGCTAAATTAGAATCCACATTATCCACATTAGCAAGTTATAAAATGGAATCCTTCCACCAATGTATTTCCCTTTTTTCTTATATAAATTTAAAATTGATGTCGAATTTACTATAGAGAAGCATATCCTATAGTAAAAGGATAATCCCTCATAATCAGGATATTGTTTCCATGTTCAATCCATAATATTAAGCTCAATAAACTTTGAGAGATGCATATAACAATCAAGATTACTAAGAAATCTAGCATATGTGAGATGGAATAATTTGAAATAAATAGAGTCTACTTGAATAAAATATACAAATTAATTTCTCAAATATTTAAATAAAATTGAGTAAGTGTATGGAGTTGAGTGATAATTCTATGGACATTACCTATAACGTGATCATGTTAATTAATAGCGTGATTATTTTATTAATGGGATCAATTTATTATAAATGATAATAAAAATATCATGTTAATAAAATGATCATGTTAATTTTTTATAAAAAAATAAATAAAAAAGGGAACCCAATTGCAAAATCCTTATTTTACATTTGAGTTCTTGAAATCTCCCAAGCTATCACATTTTGTGTAGAATACACTAGAGAGTGCAATAAGTCTATAAAATTAATCCCAAATATCTGATAATAAATGATGCCACTACATAATAGAGGTAATTAATTGGAACCTTCATTTTTTAACACTAATTTTTCATAATTTTCATTATTTAACCCTAGTTTTTAATTTTAATTTATTTATTTTAACCCATCCTACTAACCCTCCCAACCCTCTATAGAACCTTCTAGTTGCTCTTCCTCCTCACCCTCCATAAAACCCTATTGTTCCTCCTATCTCTCCAACTAACCCTCATATAATTCACCAAAACCCCCTGACAGTTAAGAGGTTTTGATTGACAACATTGTGGGAAACAAAATTGAAATTGAATAGTTAATTGATATAATGAGAGATCTCAGTTCAACCAACCCCCATTGTACCTAGATATATGATTACCTATAGACCTTATTAGTCCAAATTGATTTATGAACCTCCTATTGGGATAATTTTAGGGTATATTACTCCAGCAAGTAGTCATACATCTACGTGAAGAAGAAATATATTTTAAAATAATCCATTTGTGATGTATTCATTGACCCAACCACCAATTCCCTATTTCTCATAATTGCTAAACATTTTCCTATCCATTTTTGTGTCCATAAATTAATCAAAATAAAATTTTGGGAGCGATGGTGGATGTTCTTTGATGATCTACCATGTAACAACCTTGAAGTCTCATTATATTTTATGAGGAAACTTTGTTTTGAGTTTGTACTCAATGAGATTCCTAATTATTTTGATTTTAGTGAGTTTTAGGGGTGAAAAATAAGATCTATGTAAGATCGACCAAGAATAGATAGCGATCCTAATCATCCTACATGAATCTATATCCAAAAGCCTCTTGAGCCTGAGATCCCCTTTATAGTTCAACAAGTCATGGAGATAGACACTTTCCATGGTCTTATTTCACTCACAGATACACTCATTCAACATATGAGTAGTATCTCATAGAGTGATGATATAGATACACCATATGGTACCCAACACTAACCCCACACTTGTAGTTCATGTAGAGCTAAATTCATAGGACCTTTTGATCTTGATGGCATCGATGGTTCAGATGGATTAGATCATAATGTTATGAGTGATGAGTTTTTGGCATGCGCGTTTCATGTCCAAACATTAGTCACCACATAAATGCATGTATATTTTATATAAATTTCATGGCAAATTTAATTTATATTTGTAAATTTAATTTATCTAACAATTAATTTACATAAAAATTTAATATTTATCATTTTGTATGTCACAAGAGGTGACGATTCCTTCATCATCATAACTTATATTTAAAGCATTTGATTTTTTGTTTTCATTATTTACATATTTGGATCCATATACTAGCCCATCCACATTTTCATTTTCCTCTATTAGGATGAAAGGATATAAATATACAGAGGTAAAAATTATTTATATATGCATTTTTATCTTTGCATCTATTAACAATGCAATTGTTTACATATATGTTTTACTCATTACATATAATTTACTTCTCTTCTCAAGAAATAATGCAAAAATAACACAACTAAAAACATAAAATTCATGAATGGTGTTATGTTGGACAATTCTTCCTTGGTATTAACATCTTATAATGCTCTCATAGGGTCACTAATTAACGATTTAGATGTTGTATTCATATCTTCTACCCATTACCCATATGTAGACGTTGTATTCATATACCTTTTTCCCAAAGACTTTCAAAATAATGCAAACTAAAATTCCTATGACCATAATGTATCTTAAACCATAAGCACACAAAATTGACATGACTTCACATGTAGTATAAATACTTCCTCATCTCTAATATGGGTAAACACAAACAATCCCCTTTCTCTCTTTCCCATCTATATTTGTGCACCCAATATATATATATATATATATATATAGTAGGCGTGTGCCAAAGATTACCCACACCAATCCACTTAAACAACCATCTCCAATAAATAATGAGGAAATACTATAATCATCAATGTCATACCCAACACATACATCCTTGTGATTAGGATAAGATTTAGCATGAGTGTCAAAACCCACCCACTGACTACCTAAATCATTTCTCAAAGAGGGGAGATGATTTTAAAGCGTGCCTACTCCTTATTATCACTTGTAATATAGTATAAATTAAAGATATTGGCCTAATTATATTTACATTTATCAATGAAAATAATGAAAATAATATATTACATATTATCTTTCACTAATCCTCTAATTTTGGTTTTGGTACAAGGTTGTTTCTTTAACACTTCAATGAACGCCTTATCAATTTAGATCTGAGTGTATTGTCATATTCATGTGTGTCCTTTCATTTCATATAACGTGTCATTACATTCATGTACTTAAAAGTGATTCTATTGATCATTATGCTTTTCATATATATAATATTTGATACTTTATATAAAACTAAGTGAGACCTTGTTTACATGAACAATTGATCGCTGGAGTAGACATTCTTTCCTCTCTATGAGATGAGATAGACATATGCATTATTGTTGCAATGTCATGTCCACATTTAATGACAAAGTTATATATTAGTTTTTGTAATTTTGATTTGTAAAAATAGACTTGTTTTAATAATTTTAGAACTTGTACTTAGTGCAAATATAACCTATGTAAATTTATTTAAGATGCAAGGTTGTCATATGATAGCTGATAGTCCCAATTAGATTGTGATTGGGGTAACTTCTCATGTTCCTCTGATATTTAAGATGCCTATTAGGACCTTTAATCCTACCCTTGACTTGTTTGAGCATGAAAAATAGATTGAGTAGGATCACAAGCTTAAAATAAGTGCACATGTTTACATGATTTTG
>JARHVA010003111.1:15000-37500 GCA_037957365.1 Torreya grandis | reverse complement strand
CCTAAAAGTACATTTTCAGTACCGTTCTGCAGAGTGGAAACACTGACAACAAATGTTATCAAAGTTCAAGTTATGGTTATAGAACTCTGATTCTGATGCTTCCTGAGTGAAAAATAACACTTATAACACATTAAAGGTGAGATTATAATTTCAATTAATAGGTTATTTTCCTTTGGTTAGTCTCAATCGACAAACCCACCACCCATTTTTGCCTCAAGAACACCCTTCCCAATATAAGAAAAACAATTTTGTTTAACCTAAATTCAAACATGCATAAAATGAAAATTTTAAATCATTTATATGAAATTTAAAATACATAACATACCTAATTAACCCATATAGTTTCTAATTAGAGCACTCATATGTAATATTTTAGATCAATTCATTATAAAAGTTACAATGACGGGTCTAAAAATGCATGTTTTTGTTAGCAAACAAGTAACTTCTTGAGCTCCAACTAGAATTTATACATTTAGGACCTCCACCTATGAATAAATCACTTTTATCATGTCCAAGTAGTAAAATTACATGTTATCACACTGGTATGACATTTGAATCCACCTGGAAGTGCATTTTTACTATCGTCGTGGAGACTGAAAATTTTGAGAATAAATGTTGTCAAAGTTCAAGTTGTGGTTGTAAAACTCTGATTATAATGATTATCGAGTAAAAAATGACACTTCCAGAACATTTAATTGGGTGGATAACATTTAGGACTATGTTCTTGGCCTCTAGTTAGGCCCAATTGACAAACCCACCACCCATTCCATCCTCAAGAACACCCTTCCTGATATAAGAAAAATGTAATTTTTAGCTTAAGTTCAAACACACATAAAATGAAAACTATAAGTCATTTCCATGAGCCATTAGATACATCTCATACCTAATTAATCCATATAATTTCACACTAGATTAATCAAGTAGAATCTTTGAGATCAATCTATTAGAAAAGTTACATTGATAGGTCTAAAAATGCAATTTTTTGACAGTGAACAACCAACTTCTTGAGCCCCAATTGGCATTTCTACCTTTGAGACCACCACCTAGGAATATATCACTGCGATCACATATAAATAATCAAATTAAATTTTATCACACCACCACAATGTTTGAATCCACCTGGAAGTGCATTTTCAATACCATTTCGAAGAGTGAAAACACTGACAATAAATGTTGTCAATGTTTAAGTTATGGTTGCATAACTTTGATTCTAATACTTCCTGATTGAAAACTAAAACCACCAACATGTTTAGGGGGATGGAAGATAACATATAATACCAAGATTTTGGCCCCTTATTAGTACCGATCAACAAATCCACCACCCATTTCAATTTCAAGAACACCCTTCCTAAACCAAAAAAAATGAATTTTCTAGCCTAAGTTCAAATACCCATAAAACCTAAGATTCTCTTAACTTCAAAAATATAGAATTATTTATTGATAGTTCCACCCACGTAAATGTGGATTCCTATCTGGCATGAGTAACTTACAAAAAAAATTTATTAATCAATTAAAAATGAAATATATTTATTACTACCTAGAAAATAAAAAACATTTGGTAAAACTAATTACATATACATTTGAAAATTCAACATACCTCAAAATTTAAATCCAATGAACTAGTAGGAAATACTCTAACCTTGATAGTATCAAGAATAGCTTCATGGTATAACTACTAAAATTTCCATAGTTTCCTATTTAATGGCCTCCCACGATATTTTTGTAATTGAATATTCATTGCAAGAATCAAATTTGAATAGTAAATTATCTTCCTATGTGTTTCAAACTCTTCAAACAACAATCAAACTAAATTTTTTATAGGATATCATTCAAACCATGTTCCAGTGACTACCACTGACCTAGTGGGATAGTTAATATTTTCTCCATCGATAACTAGGGAAGTGAATTATTTTCCTCTCTACACACCAACACAAATAGTAAGCAGTTCCTCCTTCATTATCTTCCTCTAAAATAACTATAAAAACATGACCTATACAACAAAAACTAATTTTGAGTGAAAATATGAAGATATATTTAAGGATAATAAATTATACATAATGAAAAATATTCTAGTTGGATGCATTAGATCAAATACATGGTAAAACTCATATGATGGTGTCATATGTATAAGTTAAAATGCTATTGAAACCCGATACATATTGACTAGAAATAAAAGTTATTGGAAATCTAATCATGTACCCACTCTTTTGACTCACACTCAATCCAAATAGAGTCCATGCATGCAGAACAAAAACATGTCAAGTGTCTCGTATGGATAGTCCAAGAACTTGCTTTTGAGCTATGAAATGATTGAAGGTCACTTGAACCCATTAGAGTTATACAATATTCATACTTTTCCAAGTTTTCTTCCTCTATTAATGATAATGAATAATAGAGTTTAGTTGAGCACCATGACACATGTTCTCATTACAACATTCAACCATAGTTTTTGCATTTATCAAATAAACACCATCATTAGATTTCAACTCCTCCCTTAAAATAGCTATTTTTATACATGTTCCAACATCATCATGCTCCCCATTTCCATGGCTAGCCTAGATGAAACTCCAAATGTGTTCTACATTAGTGGTAACATGCATCCTACACAACGAATAAAACATCTATGTATTTTTGAGTTATGATGTGCAATTATCTAACCACAAGTAATGTTGATTAAAAGTAATGTTCCTTTTACTAAACTATTCATATAACTTATAAAAATAATCTTACACATACTCTGAATAATGTGATCTATCATTGCTGACATAGAAATGTTATTCTCTTAATATTTTCCATTGTTGATCTATAATAGCAGGTGTATGAATGAATTATATATGCATGAATATGGAAATTTGTGATGAATTTTAATAATATAATTAAACTTCCATTTAAGGTTTTAATGTGAAATTATTATTAAAATCAGCGACTAAAATAATGGAACCAAATGAGATTGTATCCTTTCATATCTTTAAATGTTCATCCAACCATCTAGCCATGTGTGTGTGCCCTGCATACTCATAAATAATCTTCTCCCTAAATTTGACCCAAAAATTGGAGATAGGTATATTTTTTGTAACAATTCCACACCTTTTATATTCTTTGCTATATTTTACTTGATAAGTTAATGATTTACATTTTCTTAAACCAACTAATTCCTATCCAATTGTATTTGTAATCTCCTCATGGATATATTTTTTAAAATCCACCACAAATACTGTAATTTCCATTTAAACATGATTTATTGTAAAATAATTGCCCATTGAATATTTTTCAAAAGACAGTTGGAATAAATTCCTTAACTCATTTAGGTGGAAATTCAATTCCACACTCCTAAAAAATGTTAGTATGTAAAGTACAATGAATATGTAAAAAAATATCATAGTGCATTAAAAGTTTAACATGTCTCATACAACAATAAGTGGTGCATGTGTGATTTATTTTAACATAAAAAGCTTTTGAATTCTCAAAAAAAATTTAACAAATAAAAATTTATGGATGTTTATCAATAAATTTATAGTAAAATTGTGTTTGAATCATATATAATAAATTTTTTAAATGCAATTCATGGTTACAAGAATGAAATCTTATTTTCACAATAGCTTTTGCATTGGGCAAAACTCTTGTATTGTATTTTAAAAATTTAGCAAGTAACTCTTTGAAAATATCAGCTATAGCCTTGAATTTTCATGGAAGTCTACCAAAGAATGCCTAGAGCTCATTTGTATTACATTCATTAAGTCTTTCATGTCTTTAAATTAATTTCATTAATGATTTTTTTTTTATATTAAGTCTTAGACATAGTTTTGAAACCATTCATTTTTTTCCTTGTGTTGTCACTTACTACACAAGCTATAAGTATACACTAAGTACCATTAAAATCTTTGGTGCATGCTTTTGGTCTAACAATATGATATGCATCATGTATATTTTCAATAATTTCATCATTTTCATCATCCATGTTAGATGTTATTATTCCTAATGTGTACATTATAGGTCTTATGTTAATTAGTTTTATTAAAGAAACAAATAATTTACATCTTTTACTATCATGCTCAAAATTATGAAAAAAACATCCCAAATTTGTTGAACTAGTCTTCCTGAATGGCGATCAGACATTTTAATATTCATTGATTTTAAATATTTTCATTAAATTAAATTATGTACTTATCTTTTCTACACACATTTCTTCGAGGTGTTGGTAATGGTGGAATTTGTTGATAGGGTGTTTGAAACTTGTTATTACTTTCATTGTTTAGAGGTGGGATGACACTTTTTTCATTGTTAATTTCTTCATTATATGTTTCCATAAAAAAAATTTGATGTTTAATTTCATCATTATTTTTTTCCATCAAATTTTCTTCATTCATGCTTGGTGAAGCATCATACATATACTCATCATGAACAAAATAAAAAACATGGAACTTTGAATGTGAACTTCCAACATTAACTAATTCATTATTTTCAATTTCATTATTATTCATTTCATTCTGGTCAATTTCATTATTATTTATTTCATTATGGTCAAGTATAATGTTATTCAATTGATTATAGTCAATTTCATCATTGTTTAATTCATTATCATCAATTATCTTGTTATCTATGGCATTTGCTTCATCAGGATTAGGTTTTGTACCTTATCTACCATGATGTTTTTGCATTTGTAGTTTGTGTTTCTCTCTTAAATATTCTAATTTATTTGTGTTTTATTATTCATCAAATTCCTCTTCCTCTTTCAATGTGATTCAGAACCCATCAGAAGGGATAATTGACAAATTTTCAAAGGTGGTGTCAAGTATATAGGTATGTAGATCTTACTAAAGTATGCAACGAATGTCTGTGGGGACAGAAGTCTTGAATTGGCTTAAAAATTGTCATCTATAAGTAATATTAATCTAAAATAATAATAATAATTTGATTATGTTTTAGATTAAGGTAAAAATAGGTTTTGAAGGGACCCCAAAACCCAAGTACAAGGAAAGAAAGATAAAGCAACGCCGACCACAGGTAGAACCTAAAAACTACTACAAAGAAGTAGCAAAAATAGGTTTTATATGGACCTAAAACCACCAGAGAGACCACCGATCAAAACCCAGATTTAACATAGATCTGGCTACACCATAGACAAAAGATTACAAAAAGAAACCAGAGAACAGGACCAGAAAACATAACCAACAAGAAGAACCAGACTATTCTTCCAGTTCCAAAATATTATAATTTGATTATGTTATGTGTTTTATAAGGTTATGGATATTTCAACCCATTGAGAATCTTATATTGACAATAACATAATCGCATTATGTAATAACATAATTGCATTATAGTAAATATAAGCTTTGGGGTTGGTAATTGATAATGATAACGGAGTGTTGCCTACGTTAATAATAATGTGATCTTTTTATTAAATAACATGATCATGCTACAATTAATATAGACAACGTATTATGGATTAGGGATTAAGGCATTAGTGCATCAGGTTTAGGGATTATGGATTAGAAATTATAATTTATGTTATAGCATTTAGGGATTAGGGGTTAGGGCATGTATGGTTTCGGATTAAGGGTGTATATAAGGTCGAATCATTATACACCATGTGCAATCCTAATTTTTACTACAAAGGATGTTAATTGAGATTACATCGATTGGTAAATAAGGAAAGTTTTTAGTTTACAAGTTAGGGTATACTATTTAGAGCTTAGGTTTAGGGTACATAGGTTTAATCATAAATATATAATTCTTAAGTTTAAATGATGTTAATTTTGGATAATATTATTGGTTCAAGGTTTAAATATTTTGTATTTAAATTTTAGAGTTTACAGATTAGCAACTTTTAGCTTTAGCACTTGGGGTATAGTTTTTAGGGTATATAAGGTACAATTATGATGATGATTGGGGCAAATTGGAGCTAATCAACCCACAAAATCACATTTTATAGTCATGAAATTAGGTTGAAGGGGATAGAAATATCCCTAATTTACATCAAATGCATAGCTAGGTTGAATGTAAATTTCGAATCAATTATCCCCCACATCATCACATATTGAGCCTACAAAGTCAATTATGGTAATGAGTGATGCAATTTTAACGAAGTTCATCCCTATGAACCTAATTCTTACTATATAAATAAAGGATGTTAATTGAGGATAAATTTGTTGAAAATTGATATTTTGATTTTTCCCCAAATCATATCTTGTTATTGAATGGATTTAAATTATCTTTAAATTTCTCCTCGATTAAGAGAATCAACTACATCCTTATATTTAGTTAATTAAGTTGAAAGGGGCTTGAAATAGCCATAATTTACTAAACAAGTGCACAGTTAGATTGGTACTTCAAAGGCTTTAGCCATAGGTTTAAAAAGTACATTTAATGATAAAATCAATTATATCATAGGGCATGTATGTTTGTGGCATGTAGTGGGCATTAAGGCATATGGAGTATAATTTGTGTTTTAGGGATTAGGGATTAGGGCATAGTGTTTAGGTTTAACGACATGTATATTAATGTGTAATTTCTAGATATGCCATGTGTTCAAACATGATTCTTACTACAAAATATGTTAATTGGGAATAAATTGATGTTGGCAAATAGGGAAACTTTAGGGTTTACAATTTATGGTATAGTGTTTAAGGTTTATGGTTTATGGTTTCTAGGTTTTAATGTATATACATGGTTTAGGGTACACATGATCAATTTCATAAAGATAATTGAGGATAATTTGAATCACTTGGACCCATATGTGACTATAGAATGTGTTCTATGGTTGGCATTATACCATGGATGCCATCATGTAGATCGAGTGAATTAGTCAAATGGGAAAATTAGTCACATGATTTAGGCCAAACTAAGCCCTATAAATTTAATTCTTAGTCTAAATGATGTTAATTTGTGATAAAATGATTTGTTCAAGGATTAAAGAGTTCATATTTATGGTTTAAAGTGTATATATTAGGAATGTTAAGGATTAGGGCTTAGGGTATACATTTTAGGGTATATAAGGTAAAATGATGATGGTGATTGGAGAAAATTTGATCTCCTTAAATGAAGATCTATAAGTATTAAAAAATATGAAATTTAGATCAATTATCCCCAAATCATCATAAATTGAGCCTATGATGTCAATTGTGATTATCGCCCCCTAGCCTTGGTTTGGGTTAACCTTTCTTAAATTCATTTGTGTCTAGCTCAGTCTCACTCAAGAACAATTGACTTGTATTGGTAGGTAAATGGGAGTTAGGTGATAAAAACTTCGCTATTAGAATTATGGAAATGATACCTAAGTATCTATGGTCATCTTGTATAGACTAGCCTTCCTTATATTTTTGGGACATTGTGACCTAGGGAAAATTGAGGGTTCAACTTAAACCCAAAGGGCATGATAGGGTGTGAAAAAGGACTAAATATTTAGAAGAAGTTAGAAAATTTTGAGCTCTCTACTCATGGAAAGGATTACCTTGAGTTGTTGGTAACACATGAAATTGTATGGGTATACTAGCCAGTGTCTATGTTGTGGACAGAATTTTATAGAGTGGACATACCTCCATGAGGTGAGTTGCTTTTGGATAGTGAGGCTACCCTAATTCCTTTTCTTATTTTAATAAGTTATTGTGTAGAAATTTTTATGAAATAACTTTGTGGTAATGGTTGTGATAAAAAGTTTTTGATTTTAGTTTGGCTTGGGTGTCACCATAAGTGACATGGGGTGATAATATCATAATTTTATTGTAATGACAATACTTGGGAGGAATTGGCTCATACAAGGTAATATAATTTTTAACAAACTCAGAAGGTTTTTTTATCTAATTTGTTTCTTGGTTGGCTAAGCTACAACTATTCTACATCATGTATATATAGGTAAGCTTATATGATGCTAAAAACTTATGTATTTAATTTATTCTAGGCTAAGTTTTGTTAGCCTCTTTTGGGTTAATGTATTGATGCAATTGGATTCATAATTCCAAAAAGGGGTGAAGCTAACTAGTCTTGGCATGTTAATATAACCATATATCGGTTTCACGTCTATTATGTATGTTTTAATAATGGATATGCTTGATTTTATGTGTATGTTAATTGGTCCTAGCTAGGTTATATACCCATGGGGATGTCTATTTAAACTCAACTTCTTTAAGACACCTATTAGATGTCTATTGAGACATTGGATATGTCCTACATCAATGAGGATGTTTATTATAAATTATAAAGGAACATGTTGACTGTGATGAATTATGATTCCCACAGTAGTGATATGATACTCTCCTTGAGCCTTGGCTAAGACCACCCTTCTTAATTGAATGTTGAATTAATCAAAGCATCATCATCCAAATCTTGCCATGTTGATTTAGTTAATCAATTGAATCATGATATAATCTTGTTGTTAGAATTTTAAGACAATGAATAGATGCCCATTGATTCCTTGCATGAGTAAGTTATGTTATGAGACTAGGGTATGTTGTCTTGGGAGGACCAAGGGTGTGGATCAAGCGTGGAGGGCATGATGGGGTGAGTATGATTGACTTACATGATCAACCTAATATTTTTATAATTGATTATGTGTTATCATTTATAGGTATCTGATGTCATTTACATGACATCTTCACATCAAGTGGATCGATGTAGATTCATAGCCCTATGTGCTTCACATAAATATGTTTGACTATTATCATGTGTAACATAGGTTGGCACAGTTACCAATAACTAATTGTGTAATTATATTGCACTATTCCTTTATCCATGTACACTATTTTATTTCATTGTATTAACTTATGAGATGTGAAAGTGTTGAACCGTGTGAAATATGTGAACTTTTATTCTATCTAGTGGTTGTCCAAGTGTTCTTGTTAAGTTATACATGTAATTATTGTGTTGTAAAACTGTAAATTATGAATCTACAAACTTATGTTTTTGTAATTTCCTTGTTCAAAGCTGAGTCTCTTGTTTAGTTACCAAAGTATAGTGTTGTGATGTATTTTATTATTCCATGTCATTGTTCTAGTTTTGAAAATTGATGCAAGTATGAGGTTGAGGTTAAAGAGACATTATTTCTATATATATATAGACTGGGTATGGACTAGAGAGTGAAGTCTCTCATAGACTTAAAATTTATTCCACCAATTTGCATCAGGTAGCCACTTGATTTATTTAAAGTTTACACCACGAGAGCCACATATTGGCCATGGGACCCTCCTACATAATGGTCACATTATGGTTTACTATTCCTTTAACCACCTTTTGGAGGGTTTTTAGTAAGCAACCTATGTGGAATCTATGTGTGTAACCCTTGTGAAGCATTAGTTGGTCCTTCATTGATGACATGTATGCAAATCAATAAGGAGGCAGTTGTTGAAATGCATATATGTATTGGCATGTGTGTATAAACATTTGATTGAGGTATTGTCTTGCAATACCTATTATAGATATATAATATGATATGAATATATTTTGTATTATTTTATCCATGACTTAATAGTATGCTAGTTTTATATTTAGAGTGAATAATGTAAGTCCTGATCAAGCAAATTTTATTATTATGGGTACCCATTTTTATTTATTTTTTCTATTTACTATGATAAGGGAAGTGTAGTGTGATGATGGAATTATGATTCTTGTAACCATCATGTGACATCACAAAGTGTTTGGAGAGCATGTGATAAATCTTTGAGTTAACATGCACAACTTGGATTAATTTCTCCTATTGTTTAATGTGGATAGTGTGGGATGTTACACTATCCCCTGAATGGTATTTTGTTGATTTGGAAATAACAATTCAAAATGGGATACTATCTTGTGGTAGCATTCTATAATGAATATTGATTAAATTATGCTTAAGACATAATGTGTGTCAATAAAAACACTATTTTAAGGTCGGATTGATGTTTAACAATCCTAATAGTTTTAAGCAAATTAAAACTATGGTCATTAAAGTTTCCATTTTTTGTAGTATATTTTACTCTTGTTAAGATGGATGTTTAGGTAATGTCTACTACTCTACCAAAATTTTGACCTATATAGTAAAATTTGTTAAAACTACCATCACTTGCAAACTTTTAACTGTTAGAGAAGTGCCTGGAAGGCAACAAAAGCCTTTTATTGACCTTTATTAAGATGGAAAATTTCATTCCCATGGTTGGTATTGTTGTTTTGCTTATAAAGTAACACCCTTGGGTGGCTGAATTTTATATTTTTCTCAGATATATGATTAAAATAGTAGTATACCATTGATATTTGTGCTAATATTAAAAAAATTAGAGCTAATGGACATTTCTCCAAGGTTGTATTATCAATTTTTGGCTTCTATTAAATGACTTGGGCATCATAAATATGATTTTCACCCTAAGTTGAGGTATGTGTTAGACATTATTTCTATATGACTTTTGATAGGTCAATATTATTTTCCTAATGCCATATAATGACATGTGAGTCATTATGACTTTTCTTGTGATTTGGATAAAGATAATACATAACCATAAATTATGATTTATGATGTTAATCATAAATGTATTTTTCCATGAATGGTGTATTACTCCCTATTACTATTATGCAAATTGATGTTTTGCTATTGATGTTATGATTGAGTAGATGAAATATTTGTATAGAGAGTGATTGAGTCCCCAGGAATAATCAGGTTCTCGATTATTGAATTGGTCGCCAAGATGACTCCTCCCTAAGAGGGGGAGGATGTTACGATCCTACCTCATACACCTTGACATGACTATTTAGATGATTCGTATAACATGTTTAT
Source organism: Torreya grandis (assembly GCA_037957365.1). Lineage (NCBI taxonomy): Eukaryota > Viridiplantae > Streptophyta > Pinopsida > Cupressales > Taxaceae > Torreya > Torreya grandis. The sequence continues at coordinate 26,765 of JARHVA010003111.1, read as the reverse complement.
TGTTAATATTGCACTCCCTTGTTTAGTTGTGTCATGTTATTGGATTTCAATATCATGATGTTTGATTACAGGTTGATGTAATTATTATTATTTTAATTATATATTTGTAATGTATGAATTATTAGACACACTTGTTATATGATTACAGTGCATGACTATATTATTTCCCTATTGATTTTTGGATCAGCTATTGTTGATGGATCCACTCGGTGGTTGAAGGTGCAGACCATGAGCTAGGTTGGATGCTGGTGTCAAATTTTGGATGTAGAAGGAGTGATTATGAGTGGTTGTATAAATTCTAACATAAAACATGGTAATCTTGTTCTGTGTCATATTTTAGACTATTGTGTCGTGTGTGAGTTTGGGACTCATACTTAGTCTAGTTGTTGTGTTGGTTGCTTCACTTGTCAGTTCCTTTCTTGATTGCCTTGTTTTAGTTAGTGTGCCTTTATGTATTTTATGATTTTCGGATTCTCCTTGTTGTCCCATTTTCCACTCTCGATAATCTCAAGCTCCATGCCTTCAAGGTAGTTGTGAATTAATTGAATGGTAATCTGAGGGTACATGGTGGTTTTCATGTCTTGATTGATTATTTTAATTATCGGTTGCTCATCATTTGTATATGTGTTCTTTTATACCTGTTAGTCATTGGTGCATCCTGCTTTTGCATGTTCCTTATTGTCGATGTGCTTCTCGTTGTTCTTGGACGTAGGCTATTTTTGGTGTTGAAAGATTGCCTTGTACTCAGAGTTCGTACCAACTATCTATGATGTGGCAACATCCTATCATGTTAACCACTACAATACATTTATATGTATAATGGCATATAGACATATGTATAATTATATATATATATATATATATATATATATGGATAACCAATATATATGTGTGTGTGGGGGGGGGTGGGGGATATATTGTTTATAAGTACATTGTTATATGCAATTTCATATACATATATATCCATCCACGTGGACTTAATTATAAAAAAATAATCCATGGGTGGTGTTGGAGAAGGTAGGAGCCAGATGTAGTCCGGAGGGAAAACGCGTAGGGAAATGCAATGGTGGAGGGAAGTCAATGGCATGGGTGAGAAGTTGGCAGGAGAAGGCATGTGTTGGACAGAAAAAGGCGTAGAGGTTGGGGTAGAAGAAATGGCACAGGGTAGGTAAGGTACAGGGAGGATAACTTTTTGGGGAGAGTAGATAACGTGTGGAGGGAGTGGAGGAGGGCAGACACGCAGGGAAAAGGGAAAATGACGGGGGAGGATAAAATGAAAAAGATGGGGGGTGTGGAAGTAACAACAGAGAAGAATCAGCTATGTGATGCGTAGGGGAGACGCAGAAGGGAGGAATGGGGAGTAGAACGATGGGAAAAAAGGAAAGCAAAAACGTATGGAAGATGGGTAAAAATGCACAGGGAGAGAACAAGGACAACACACATTGGGAAGTTAAACTAGAGGAGTGATTAAGGACGTAGGGGCAGAAAGGACAAAAACGCAAGCAGCAGAGAAGTTAACTCTTTTTTATTTTCTAAACCAGTTACCTTAACTAATGGTAATAATTGATAATATGTCCTATAGTTATTATCACCATTATTAAATAGACACATGACCCTGCCTGGAAGATTCAAAGCATGCAATCATGAGAGAGATATATTGATTCGATGTAAATCGATCTTGGATATGCGTAGTGGTTGTGGCTGCATATTCCACCTCCTCATTATTAAACCCAGTCTTATTTTTATTAAACCTACCGGTGTGTGTTATTAGCTTCTTCACGCATATTCACGTTGTTATTATTTTTAACCTGTAAAATATTTGAGTCATCAGGCTGTGTTGCATCCGTTTCGTTCTTTTTCCTTTAAAGGAATAAATTAAGCTCGAGAGATTCCTATGCCTTGGTCCAAACAACCCCAGGTCATTTTAAATCATTATGTATATACATCTTTTCCCCCCTGTGTATGTCCTGTCGCTTTACCCCAAATTTGGAGGCTGAATGCAGAAACGGGTCGATTCATTAATAATCTGGAAAGGATTCGACTTGGGGTTTGCGCTAATCCTTTCCCCGAACCGATCGATTTTCTTTTTATATATTTAATTTCGGTTTGAACCAAGTCGACTTGGAGTATTTAATTAGTTTATTGGCAGATTTCTCGTAGGTTCATATTATGTATTTTCCCAGTTTGATTTATGAAATCGATGTGGGGGCTATTTAGAACCTTTAAACCGATTATGTAAATGCTGATATAAATTTCCCGATTAAAATTAAACCAACCCGAGTATATTCACCATTTTGATGGATTGCGAATTATCACTTTATTCTTCCCCTTTTTGAATAATTCTATTCGAAAATCTTATCCAACTACATGCACATAGTATTGTCTAATATATTAATTAACCTCTTGTTGGGGAAAGTCAATTTGGGTTTAATTGTCAAAAGAGGGGAGTTGCGGGGGTGAATATTGGGTACTTTAGTTATTTAATTCTCCTTCGAATTTCACTTGCTGTAGTCACATTTTGGTAGGGGATGGTATGATTTTGGGCCATACGGTTGGACTAAGGGTTGTTATAAATACTTTTACTTTCAATTAATGTTAAATTATTTTGTGGTTAAAACAAGTTGATGGGTTATTTCATCTTATTGAATTGATTATTATGTTCTTTTGAAAAAAGTTGGTTTGGGATAATTTCTCTTTATATGCCCTGATTTTAACATTCAAGGATAGTATGAGGTCATGAGACCTCATGATGATCCCCTGAATCTTTTATATCTATCATCAACATTTATGTCATCTTATTGTTTGAATGTTTGTTGGAATCTTAGTTCTCACCGTTATGAAACTTATTGGTCTTATTGAGACTCAAAACGAATGCTTAGTCCAAGTGCTTATGTTTGTTTTTGATTTTGGATTGATTATGTCATAAATCAATGTTGGGTCGGTTTTATTTTTAGAACCCATGATTGTCATCTTGTGATTGTGGTATGGTTGAGTTTCCTGGTTGTTAGGCTTGGTCTATTTTACTATTGATCCTTGACTTGGTTGAATGTAATGATAAGTTTTATGTGATGCTTTTTAGTCTGCTTATGACTATATGGAGTGTACCCTAGATGGTGATTATGCCTTGTGTTGGTGATATGTTATTGTGATGTGTTTTCTATTAGTTTAGTTCCTAACTTGCTCTAAATTCCTCTTTAATCCTATTTACTGAAACCATCATCTAGTTGATAGTTTGAGGTGGTGAGGGCCACTTATGGAGGGCTCATAGGGATGGTTCGGAGGGCTTATCTGGTTTGATTTTTGCTACTCCATATGTGGATGACTTCATGGATAGGTATGATGTTTTATATAATGTTAATTACATGTTGTTTATCTCTTTACTAGTTTAGATGTATGTTACTTAAATCTAGCCTGACTAGTGCTAGCATTTGTAATTAGTTTCTTTGATATCATTTTGTTACATTTGGATATTTATGATGCTAACCTTTTACTTGGATAGTGATACTTCGAGGATAACATATATGATTTATATATTGTTGATTATGAGGCAATATGTTAGAATGCACTTCTAGTTATGAATGCATTTGTTGGATGTACTTAGGATTTATCCTAAATAGCTAATGGATTTTCATTTACAATGCTATGTGAATACACTATATTGTTATCGCCACAAAACCTTTATTATTAAAATACATGGCTTATCATTCTTGTGATAATAACTTGTAATTGGTTTTAACATACTAAGTATAATGGTATTTCATTGTTCCATATTATATAGCTTCATCATGTTCACTTAATATAAACTACCATTGTAAGTTTGGTTATGCAAGGAGTTACTTATGTTATCTTTAAGCATAATTGAGTGTAGACGTAGATGGATATTTTTTTGCCAATTTCTAATGGCCTACTAAGTGGGTTACTAATACTAATGTTATTTTGGTGAATTCCCTTGTTATTGCACTATGAAATATATGGTATATGTTCTTTTGCATGCTTTTGTGTGGTGTTGATTTCTTATGCCATATTACCAACTTCTATATATATATATATATAATTTGAATCATAATGAAGATGTTGATCTAAAGATTGCATAGGCAATGGATTATATATACTTAGGTGTCTTGAGATGCTTGAATATTTTGGTTAAAGTCACTAGTAAGATTGGAATCATAAGATGCATGATAACTAATGTGGGCCATCTAATTATTCTTTTCGTATCCCTATGCTTATGCTCACATTCAATTATACACATTGGAGTTCCTATTTATCTAACATAATAATATTGAGCTACGTGTAATTGGTTTTCAATTTTTGCATGGAGTATAGAGACCCCTTTTGTGCTCAAACTTGCAAGTGGTAAATGAGATGTTGTATATTGTATTTCTGGAATAAAGTGCTTGTTATGATAGAGAAAGTGAATCTGAGATCCCTTTCAATTCAAAGTAAATATAATGTTATCAATACCTCCCCTTATGTATATTATTATATAAATGAAGTGACTACATATGTCTATATGGATATCATTTTCATATGATGGATATAAATTTTGACCTTGTCTCTAGTTAGATAGATTACCTTATAAGTGGACATGGTTTTTTGCATGTATTGATGTGTGTTCAAACCTTATGTAAACCTTGATTTTGTATGCTTTGGAAAATCAATTCATTTGGCACCATTGCATGCTAGGACAATAGAGATTTGTGCATAAGCAAATAGTGTTACTCTTTCATGTCAAAAATACTTATTAGGATGTCTTATGAAGTTACTAAACTCATTAAGCAATTCTTTAATGAAAAATATGATGTTAACAATGTAAAATTTAATCGAAAAGATTAAATTCTTATTTATAGTATTGGCTAAAATGATAATGTGAGTGTGCAATTCACTAGGCTAATATGCCTTTTCTACCTTAAACATCTGTTGATATGTTAATCAATATTAAGGATTTAGTTCACATATATATACATATGTGTGTGGGTTACCATGCACTTGAGGTTTATTAATTCATGTTCCCATCATTTCTAGTCTATTGTATGGGCTAATTACCAATTTGAAATTGACTATATCAATTCAAGTATTGGTTTCAATCATATATTTTCCTATTGGAGGTTTTAGTAAGGCATGAATCTAACATCATCCATGTGCTTGTAAAATAACAATCATGCTTATGATTTGATTGAAATCAATCTATGAGATATGGTATTCATGTTCAATGTTAATGGCCCTTAGCTTAACCCATATGTAATCTTCTGATAGCAGGTTGCCATATGTGTTATGAAGGCTAGATATTATGATTGAATGCCACTAGGGACAATGTTTCCCTGGTTTATATGTCGTGCATTATTGTGATCATTAATGAATTAGATTTTTAAAATTAACCTTTATGATTGTGTATATGTAGGTATGCTAAGTGTGTATCACTTGCATAGTGCAAATGAGGTTTAGGGTTCATTATGCATCCATTATGTACTTTGATATATAACTCAAAAAAAATTTGGGTTGTTTGAATTATTTCAAATCAGGTAATAATCTCATATAGAGGAGTCATTTTTGTATAATGAGATGGTTAAGGTTATTGTGTCATTCTCAACTTGGGCACTTTTGTTTGGTAAACATTAATTATTCATGTTATTCTAAGGTATTTAGTAATCTAAGGCCCTTGGTAAAAGTTATATGGTTGGCACAAGCCAAAGTTTAGCTTGATGGTACAACTGGTTTTATTTTTAAGACCTATTGCACATGTTATTGTACCTCCTCTTTATAAGGATGATATAATTAATAGTAGCCAGTAATATTACTAGCTATTATAATAAATCATATATTGTGTCATTAACCTTGATTAAGGATACCCAAGGGCTTGAGAAAATCTTCTTGCCTTATGAGTTGTTAAGTCATAACTATATAGGGCTATTAGATGCTTATATTGGGCTGAAGATCCCTAGGGGGACAGATGGAGAAACTGAGTGCATTTTAATAGTTTGATAGTTATTATCATGTACCCATACACTTAAACCCCTTGAGTGGTGTACCATCTTTAAGGTAACCCCATATATTTATCAAATCATTTATCAATGGTCATCCTGACATAAGTATCTCATTGATACAAATATTTATCAATTATATAATCATTTAGTATAGGATCATGATGATGCTTCGTGTAAGGTAAGCTTATATAGTGGGATATACACATACTTCTATTGTGTACTCTTTTAACAATTCCCAATTTCCTTTGGAGTTGTTTCATTTTGTATCAAAGTTTGTGATTTAAATATTTTTTTAGAATAATGTTCATTTTATCTCACTCCATAGAAGTCAAGATCAATGTTAATTCATTTTACAACTAAATTAAGTTTTATTTACTATTTGGTTCCTATTAGTTACTATTGTAAGTGAGTCTTGACAATGATAATATCCTTGAATTCAATATCCTACGATTCCCAAATCAAGGATAACATTAGATTAGGTGATGCTCATGTTCAACAAATTTGAGGGCTAGATGGCCTAAAAAGTAGGATCAAATCCTCATTAGGGTTGTAACAACTTGAGAAGTTGTTCAAGGCATAATTTAAAATAGGAACATGTGTTGAGTAATCTTGAGAATGTTCTTAGATGTTTTCTTGATCTAAGATGTCTTATGCAAATGGACTTAGGTTGTAAATAAGGGTGTAGATGGTGGTTGACCGAGAATTAAGGAATTCAAGATATTTTTAATATCTACTTATATGGGTGTAAAAATCTAATGCATAATGTGTGTACACATGAGTATATCATCTTATAAGGTGTGATAGTAAATGTGATTGAGTTGGTGTTGTATAACATTAGGATGATAGAAGTTTGATTTTTCTACAATGACCATTACTCTTTACCTTTGCCTTGGTTGGGTTAACCCTTCCCAATTTTGTTTGTGTTTGGGCAAGCCTCAATTGTTGACCATTAGCTTGTATGGGTGGGTTAATGGGATTTATGTGGTAAAGGCTTTGCTCTTAGAATAAAAAGAAATAGCATATAGTATATTTTGATGGGTTTTATGGGCAATCTATCAGTAGACACTTGTAACATTATGAGCTTTGGAGGAGCAAAGGTTTAACTCTAACCTAGAGGGATAGATTGGGTATGGGGAGCTAGTCTATTTGGGTAAATTAGTGAAACTGATATTTTCCTCTTGTTTAGGAATTTATTGAGCCTTTGAGGAGTTACAAAGGATAAATTATGCTACTAACCATTTCTAGACTCATAGGTAAGACTGCTATAATTTATTTTTTAGTAAATTGAGTATCTAATTAGGTTTATTTAAAAGATTCCAATAATGGAATCAAAGAACTAACATGCCACTTGTAAGTTGTATGGTTGTAATTGGATTATGAATTTATATACAAAGATGTAAGATGGTCCTTATTAGGCAAGGCTATTCTAAGTCAAGTTTACATTTAGGGAGCCATGGTGGTAAACATTTGTAAAGGTATGTTGAATTGTTGTGTGTATGCAATTTTTTATCTATAGAAGTATATTTATATCATTTAGATTGACTAATTTATGCCATGTTATTGGTATAAAATATAAATACACTTTTAAGAATTGTTAGATCTTATATGCTTTCACATAAACATTGAAGGGATGTTCCTTCTTTTCTATTTTTATTATTACTAGTTATGGATAAGCTACGAGTTTTTATAGCTCTAATTTATTAATAGCGAGCGAAAGCAATGGTAAATTCTTGATTTGATTGTGTGTTGCTACACCTAATTGGTGTTAAGAAATCAAATAATTGGTTAGTATTATATTTGATGCTTAATAAGATTGTTTTGTTCCATGTAATTGTCTTAAAAGATAAGTCTGGAGATGATTTTAGGTTGGAAACTACATTATGGATTGTTAAATTATAACCATTATAATATATAAGTGAATAACTATTATGCATTATAATACTAAGGTACTGAAAATATATGTATTCATCTAAATTTAGGCTTGGTTTGCTATGTGCATTTGTCACTTCGAGTTGAAATAAGGAACTTGTGGTTTTATCGCTCAAAAGGCTAGAAGTTATTGACTGTGTGGATATATTTTAATTCCATGATGTGGTTATTTTAATCATGGGTATGTTTTAATCCCATAATTGGGATATGATGCTCTTGGTTATGTTTCACATCTCTGTGAAATATTATTTAATTTTGTGTTGAGTTTTGGGCATCCATGAGGATGTTATGATGATCATGGATATATATTTTACATACATGAGGATGTCTTTTATGATTGCATCTATATTTATGGTTTTAGAAACTATAATTTCCATGATGATGATGTAATATTCACATGGAGCCTTGGATAAGTTCATCTTTTTCCTAATATTATGTTACATTAAAACAAGCATTGCAAGTCAACCTTTGACTTGTTGACATGAGTCAATTGGAAGTATAATGATAGAGCTTGTTGTTTGACTCATGAAACCATGTTTGGCGATCATAGGTGGTTTTCATTGGAAGTCCATATTATGATGATTGATGTATAATACTCCTATGAGGTCTAAGGATGTAACTTAAGCTTATAAGGCCTAGTTCATGAATATGACCTACTTGCTTGGGAAAGTGAGGAAGTTTTGGGATCTCTTATTGTTATTGAGTAGCATGAGCCATCTAATCCATGAGGTAATAACTTTATTGATAACTTTTTGAGACACATGGATATAGATTTATGAGAAATGTTTGAACACCTCCTTCCTTAAATGAAGTTTTTGATGAACTTGTTATCCCTAAAACTTAGCATGATGTTATATACTAGATATTTATGTCATCTTTGATGGCATTTGGATATCAGGTAGGCTGATGAGTATTATAGAGCCTTGTACTTCACTTACTAATGTGTTTAAGTGGTGTGATTGTAAAATACCTTGGCATAATTTACCAAACTTCTAAATCCACAAGTGTGACATAGTATTGTGTTTCCTTTAATGCATGTAAATTATATTGCATGTTGTGTAATAATTCTACATTTTGCTGATTATATTATTTATTTAAACTTGTAACTTTTTTATTTGGTGTGAATGTAATTGTCTTTTGAACCTCCATAATTTCCATTTAATATCAATATTTTTATATGTATATAATTTGATGTTGTGATGTGATCATGAACGTCCTTGTGATGTATTTTTCCTCCTGGAATCAACTTCTATTAACTAAAGATCAAACAAGCTATAGTGAATGTGATGTTTAGTTTGATCCCCCATCATTACTTTATCATTGAGCTTTAATACAAGTATGAAGTCTAGGATGAAGAGAACATATATCAATGATGATTAGACCAGGTATAAGATAGGGAGTGGAATCTCGCATAAGCTAAAATCACACTTCTCTTATTTGAATGAAGTAGCCAGTTGATGCATTTAGTTTGTGTACCATGAGTACCACAGGATGGCCATGGGATATTTATGCATAATGTTTACCTCTTGGATTGAGTGTCTTTTTAACTACCTCTTTGAAATTGTTTTACAAATGACATTATGAAATATCTTTATGTATCCTTATAAAAATACTATTTGGTCATAGAAATTGGACTTTTATGAAAAATCATCAAGACTAAACTTGATAAAATACAAGTACATATTAAATTTTAAAATAAGCCATTATATATATGAGGTAATGGCTGAATTACTTGGAAAAAATGTTCTGGAATGAATGTTCTGATTTAAGACATGTATTGATTGTTAAGTACAACCATGTTGTGTGCAATGTATTGTTTGTATATACCTAAAATCATCATAATCATGATATGATATTTTTATTTTCTTTATGTATGACTCTAATACATTTTCAATTTAAGTTCAGGAGGCGTAGTGTAAATTCCTTATTAAGTAGATTTAAAAAAATTATGTAGTTTTTTATACTGCCATGAGGTAAGTGTAGTGAGACGGTGGGATTATAATCCTTGTTACCATCATGTGAGATCACAAATTTGTGAAGAGCATACTGAAAACCTTGGGGTTGCATGTGAATGTCTAATATGGATTCTTTGATGTTTGATGTGGTTGGTGCAAGATACTTTATGAACCCATAAATGACAAATGGTGAAAGATAAGTAACCATGGATTGATAGATTTATATTCTTGTTGACATTTTATGATGAATGTTACCAAGAATATATGAATGCACCACACATGTTGTGGGGACCATAGTGATATGGTGGTTGTTATTTATATTCATTCTAGAATGAATGAAATAAGTTATATGCGAAGCAAAATTTAGATAGTGTTATTGCCATGTACTTGTATGAGTTTTGTGTTGTTTAACATTTTATAGAATGATATAAAGTTATGAGTATACATATGCATATAGCTATCTAACTTTAAAATGTTGTGGGAAGGAAACACTTCAAATACAATGATATTGTGAAAATCTATTGGATTTCAATTTTAGCAATTGTTTTTAATAATTTTTAATTTTATCTATTAATATTCCTCATATGAGAGGAAAGGTTTTACTAAAAATAGTTTTTCTATTAAAAATTTGATCTTGAATTCATAACTAAGATGAAAATTCTTCAATATTTTTGTTTTATATGAACTAAAAACTATAAATATATTTTTGAATAAGGATAAAAACTCTTTTTTGATTAATAATGAAGTATACTTGGTAATAATAGCCTATGATGCATATTTTTACATGAATTAACTGATTTTATATATGCATAGGTGGCTGAAAATTGGGTAGAATTTAGTGGTACTACATTAAAAAAATAGGCCACTGATAACCTCAGCATGGTAAGGGCAAGTTTAAGCCAAAATAACTTATTTATATAAGTTTTAATGTTTTTCTATGTGAAACTATGGCCTTGTGAGGCACAAAAATTAGGATTTATAGGTTATCTATGTTGAATTTCGAAGAGTTTCATGGCCCAAAAAGGTACATTCAACACCTCATCTTACTCATATTGGCCTTACAAATTAAACCAAGTTAAAAAGGGGAAATTTTCTAACCTAGTTAAAATGTGGGAGATGGTTGTCTTAGGGTTAGCATATAAAATTCAGTAAGGTAAGGTTGTGTTTTCATTCATGATGTGAGTTTGATAAATCTACTTGTTATACCATAAAGTTAAATCATATGATAATATCTTTTTTTTGATGATGGAATATGCAAGAACATAATATGCATGACTATTACATTCATAACAATTGATAAATTTTTTCAATCTAGTTATTTCTATCTTTGAGATATATGTTTATGCTTGTAATGTGTAAGCATTTTGTGAAAAGAGTAATAAAGTCTCTTTTCAGTATAGCATGATTTAGGGTTAATAGTTTCTCACTGGGATGAATCCTCTTCAAAGAGGTGGATATTTCATGACCTCGCTAGTTTGCACCTTTATATAACTAGATTTATAGGTTTTGATAGTAGGTTCTTGTGGATCATTGTTAAAATTAGACCAATCTTTTTAAATTCAAATTTAATGATATATATTTAAATATATATTTATAATGGATTTACATATATGTTTATACATATGTATATGTATATATGTTCAAAATCATCCTTTTTCATTAGGATTTGAAAGATAAAGTGGTTTATATAAGTTATGCATATATTCATAAGCATATACTTTAAGGTCATCAGTTGAATGATTAACATAAGAAATTTAATCATGTGATTGCTATGAAGGAATGCCTGTATTAGAAATTATTAAAAAAATATAATATTTTGTCTATGACTACTTGGCATGAACATATTAAAATAAATCTAGTTAATTAAAGACTTTATGTTAGCATTGAAGTCATAATG
>JARHVA010003111.1:0-2500 GCA_037957365.1 Torreya grandis | reverse complement strand
ACATCGTAATGCATTATAATTCAATATGTTGCCTATAATAATTTGTGCTTGTGTGATTTATTTTTACATAAAAGGGTTTGGCCATCTACAAATATCTTTGAATAATATAAAATTTTGTATATTTAAATAAAATATTTAATTACACATATATTTGGGTTATATAAAAGATAATTTAAGGATGTATTTCATGGTTATATGAATCAAATTTTATTTACACTATATCTCTTATATTGGGTGAAACTCTTGTGTTGTCTTCTCAAATTTGTGCACGTAAATATTTACAAGCATCAAATGTAGCCATTTATTTTTATGAGAGTCTTCCTAAATGAACATGAGTAAATTATATTGGAATCATAAAGTATTTTAGGTCTCCAAATTTATTTAATTATTATATTTCTATCTATTCTTATTTATTTATTTATTTATTTATTTGAATAAGTAGTTTCTCATTGTTTGACAACTTACTACAAAAATTATAATTATGTAATGGGTAGTGTTAGTATATTTAGTGTATTTACTCAAAAATACAACATGGTATGTACCATTTATATTTTTCAAACATTCATTATTTCTACCATCAATATTAGATGTTCTTAGTCCTAGGGTATGCATTAGATGTCTCTTCTTAAGAAATTTCGTTAGTGAAATAAATAATTGAAATTTTTGAGTATCATATAAATTTTCAAAGAAGTTACTCTGAATTTTTTTATATTTTATTATTAAATTTTAGTTAGACAATTTTTTAGGAGTTGGTTGAAAAATGTTTTCATCAACTTCAATTAAGTACATGGTCTTCTGCACAAAATTCCGCTAATGGTTTAATTTGTGGATTTGGTGTTTCCATGTTATTATATTCACTACAACTTTATTCATTTTCTAATGTTATATAGTTTAATTCATTTTTAATTTCAATATTCAATGTTTTCATGGAATTGTATTCAATTTAATTTCACCATTATGCATTTCATTCTAATTTTATTCATTGCTATGGTGTCAACCATCATACATATTATAATCATCATGAAAATTAAAAACTTTATAAGTTAAATGTGGACCTGAAATATAATTTGAAATTTTAAGAAATATTCATTTCATAATCATCCATGAAATTCGGTTCATTCAGGATAATATATGTACCATATCTTGCATGAAATATTTAATTTATTCCCTTTGTCTTTCTCTCAAAACTTTTAATTATTTTTGAATTTTTGAATTTAATATTTTCCTAGTTTAAAAAAAAAATCCATCCCACATTGTTTCACAAAATTGATATATTTTTAAGGTGCCCACAAAAAAACCAACTTGTAAAATTGCCTTGAGTAGAAACCAACATAATGTAGAATTACAGGGATAAAAAATATTAAAATAGATAAAATAATAAATTTTGGAAATAATTATATTAGTAATACAAATAGTGATTAAGAATTATAAAGTATTACATTATTTTATATAAATTTTGATTACTCCTTTTCATCAAACAATCTTTATATCTTTTTCTCAAGGGTTTCTCTATACATTTATTTCTTTATAATTTTTTCAATTTATGATAAAATAAGGGTTTATTAAGCCAAAAATTTCATAATTTATAATTAATTGAGCCATAAAATATTTTCACAAGGATAATATTGTCCCAAGCATTTCTTTGATTACATAAATTGACTAATTAGATCAATCTATAATGGAATTAGAGCTAATTTAGCTTAAAATTGAATCATATTATCAAAATTATATTCAAGACACTCATAATGATCCAATTGCATTTATGATTGAACAAATAAATTATTTAGTTCATGGATTTATAAAAAAATTAAAATAAAAACTGATTGAGCCCCACATAACATCATATAGAGTCATAATTGGGATTCAAAATCAATCCATTTGGCCCAAATTGCATTAATCATTTTACCAATTGGATAATTGGCTCATTATATTATAAAATTAGGGATAATTGAGGCATCAATAAAATATTATAATCACATTTTGGTTTAAGATATTTAAATTGGCCCTAATTACCTCTATTTTTGATCCAATTGAATAGTTAGTTGACTAGTTGAAGTAATCAGGGTTTATTCATGCGTAAACCACATATTACATAGTTAAAATAGGCTAAGATTGATTAATTTAGGTCAATTCACATTCTATAGTTGTCATTAAATTTAAGTGGATTATATTGGCCCAAAATTTCCTTGGTTATTAACAATATTGTATCAAATTAGGGTAGAATAAGTCACAAATTACATCATAGAAAATTAGTTGATCCATAAATTAGGTGCATAGAGCTCAATTTGACCCAAATCAAATCTCTAATTGCACCAATAAACTAATTAAATGAATTCATGATGGAATCAAATATAATTTGGTTTGAGATCAAAACATATTTTTAAATTAGATTCATGGGTCTCAAATTGGCCCCAATTACATCAATGATTTACCTAATTGATTATTTCATTAATTTTTATCAAACTTGGGGATGATTGAAATGACATTAATTTTTACCAAA
>JARHVA010003110.1:1362500-1452500 GCA_037957365.1 Torreya grandis | reverse complement strand
TGAGAATCTCATGAGTGATCCAATGCCTCATATGCATGCTCAAGAAACCTAATACAACTACTCATGCCTATTTTCACTCATCTCACCAAGCCACCATGTTCATACCTTCTCATAATGTCTCTTCATGCCATGACTAGGCTTAGGCTACTTAAGCACTTAACCTCAAAGACCTTCTACCGATGCATTTGTCAATAATGGAAAAAAGACAAAAACATTCACAACCAATGAAATATTCTCTTTCATAATACATACATTCAATGCTCATAATATTTTCACAACACACATTTTCAAATGGTCTTGCTCACAACAACACTCTTTACAGACCTACTTATCATCATACCTTCATAAAAACCTTCAATGACAACACTGACATCTTCAAGATGACCTAGAACTTGACATCAACCAACATAAAATATATTAGTTTCCTTCAAATTCTCTTTTGCCTTCAAATTCTCTCTTGACCACACTTTTCTCAATGCATCTTGTCTAATCACATATTGTCAAATAGGCTTACCCTTCTATGATCTATACCTTCCATGATCACACCACACATGGAAATTCTTATCAAAACAACACTCTTATGTTCTTTGACATATCACACACTACCATATGTCCTTAGTCACTTTTGACATCAATATTGACATCAATCTTACCTTGTCATATCATGATCATACCTCGATGACCACTTACCATGCACCTTGACATCAATGACAACACTTCTCAACATGTATTATATTTTATGATTATTTATATACTTTTTCCATGTTATTTTATTTTCTTTTTAATCTATGCATATGTGTCACATAATGCTAGAAAAGAAAACATACATCACATATTTCCCATAACATATAAAATAAATTTAAAATACATGTGATAGAAATGGAATGCATCCTTACATCCATCAATAACATCAATACAAGTCATATATCAAGAAATATCCATATAAATACATATAACATGAGTTTGATACAATATATTATAGATAAAAAAATACAATAACTACAACTCTAAGGTTGTGTTCCATCATGTCTATCTTATGTCTAAGACACAATACTCATAGATGGCTATGACTAACCCTTCTAAATATTATGTTGTAAAGAGGTAGTCTAGGATCTCTAACCATGAACATATCCCTATAGATTGGCCTCCTAGGCCTATACATGTCTAATCTCTACCATCATCTCCATATGGGAAACTTACTCCTATGTCAGTGCTTGTTAGGCTTGGGCCTCTCCCTCTCTAACTCCTTCAAGTAGTTGTAGGCCATATCCTCATGCTTTTGATTATTGAGATACCTCCCCAACCAATCAAAACTAGCTAGCACAATCTAGGGTAGATAGTACCATAAGATCCACCAAGGGAGATGGTTCATAATGCGATAATACCCCATCTAAAATATCATGGTGTGTGACTACAATCATGACACCCCATCTAATATCTATTGTAGTAGTACCTTCTAAAAACTAAATGTACATCTAATATCATATGTATATATATATATATATATATATATATACATGTATATATATATATACATATATATATATATACATATATATATATATATACATATATATATATATATATACATATATATATATATACATATATATATATATATACATATATATATATATATATACATATATATATATACATATATATATATATATATACATATATATACATATATATATATATACACACACACACATATACACACACACACACACACACACACACACACACACACACACACACACACACACACACACACACACACACACACACACACATATATATACCAAGTGCATAAAAAAATCATACAACTAGTGATATATGTCAATAACTTAAAAAAATAAAGCATTTCTTATCAAGACCAATGTCACCAACCATGGTCTCCCCATTATCTTGACCATTGAACACCTCATATATAGGCTACCTATGTACAAGTAAAAAAATTAGAGTCACAACTCATGTGTGTCATTTTCATCTCCTCAACTACCTTTTTATGGATCAGTACTATCTAGCCTTGGCTGTGGTGTCTCAAATGCAACAACTCTCTCCTATTTCCTTTCCCTCTAATGGTTCCTTCATCTCTTATGTGCTCATGTTGTCCATTATCATCCCTATTATGGATCTATAATATCCTCACCTACATCATCACCCTCATCATCCAAAATTATAACATCCTATGTCCTAGGTCTATCCACCCTTTTTATTGTGCTTGACCCACCCATGATCTCACTTGGTGAGGCATAATGACATGTATATTTATAGGTTCTCTTACACCCCCTATGCCACTAGGGTCTCGAGCATGTTGTACCTTATAATAAAACACTACTAAGGGTTCCACTAGATGCATTAAGCCTAGCTATCTAGGTAAAAAACTATAGTATGTGGCTCTACCCATGAGGTATAATGTCTCATAATGTGAATACATGCCAAACTAATAAAAATAGTAGAATAAGACATCAAATTGGCCAAAATATAGTATAGGGATACCAAACTATTTTCTCATGATAAATGGTCTATAAATCTTAGGCATGGGCCATGAAAAACACAACATGATATTATTGACATTTCACCATTTGAGGTAGCCTATCATCCATCCCATGGGACAACCCAGTTGATCGACATTTAGGAAACTTATCATATATCCAAACACTTAACAAAATCATGGGGCCCATAGTCTTATGCCTTTGAGTCAACATACCATACATATCATGCATGAGTTTCACCCAAATGATAGAACCCAAATCATATAGAGCACCTTATTTTAGTATAAAATGACACAAGGCTATTGCATATAATGGTACCTTCTAATCTGATTTATGACACATTAAAATTGCTATCACAATTCCTATCATGACTTCATATATATCTAAAATGGTTGAGATATATACATCAAATAAACTCACCCATATTCTAAGGTAAATCTTATCTAATCTAGTTACCTAAAGGGCTAGGGCTTGCTTCTCATATTTTACCTCTAGCACATCATAAATGATAGGATTCCCAATAATGGATAGTCCAAGCATGGCTAGGACATTCTCTAAATTGATTCCCACCTCTATGGTATCCCCCTTCACCTCCCATCAAAAAGTGTTGGTCAGTCACTCCCAAGATCCTACAAACATGATGACTAGATCAACACTAAGAGGGATCCCTTGCATCTCTATGATGTCTCAAAATCCCAAGGAAACTAGTCACACTCAATCCACATCTAAAACTCATTGTAGTAAATCTAATAGTCATGATGCATTCACTAGGCAACAAAACCTATATCATCTCTACAAAATGTCAAATAACATATAATGTATTAGATATCAATGTAAAAATTATTAACATACATTCTTAAACTTCATAAATTATTACAAACTAACTACTTCATTATCTGATTCTTCCTATTTTTAATTTATTATCCTTTTCCTACAGATTTAACCCTTTTAATATTAAATTAACCTTGTCAACCCCATTTACCAACTACATAATCCCTCTACCACACAATTGACCCATTATTACAAACACAAATAGCCTATTGAATACTAAATCAATCCTTTCCCATCATTTACATAGTATATCATCCCTCTACTACATAGTTGGCCCTATTTAACAGACTATATCAAACCCTACTACATATTGAACTGGCCAAAATACACTAAGTCAACCCTGTCATATTTTTAATTGAGTTATCCCTATGCTACATATTCAACCACTCCCATCATTACTAAGCCAAACCTCTACTACATAGTCATCCACCTTGTTTCCTCTCACCTTTTCCAACTGAGGCAATAGGGCTGACTCTATTTGAAATATATGGTGACATTTCAACCATTTACCATGAATGCCTTAGGGATTTATTGGTCTGACTCTTTCCTACCTAATATCCCATTTTATTCCTAATTTACCTAAAATTTTCCAAAGATGATTTTCAATATTTACATTTTCCCTGATAATTATTTTTTTGTATCTAGCTTAATTTCAATTAAAACTAGAAAAAATAAATAAATTAATGCACCACTTACTTGAGCTACACTAACTATGGATGTTAGGCATCCTCCACATCATAGTTATGATATCCTCACCTTGGTCACTCTCTAGGCTCAACTAGGTTTCTCAGAGTAGTATTAATTTTTACCCTATTTATATTTACTATTCAAAATTATTTACCTATCAATTATTTACTGTCATATATTATTTTTTCCCATAACTTTGTTTTTACTAGATATTTTTATAAACCAAAAGATGTTCTATAATCCTAATGTCATAAATATTTTTTCCACATATTACATATATATTTTACAAAAAAATAAATTTTTACTTATTTTACAAGTTCACTTAATGTTCTCTGCATTATATATCTCTACATTTATCCCACTTAAATTTTAATCTACAACACTAAGATAAGTAAAGGTATGTATTTTTCAATTCTATCCTTTCATTTATATTATTTGCATCTTACTATAGTTTAATTAGCTAAGTGTTGTGTGTTGTGTTCTTTCTTGAAGTACCATCCTATGTTGTAACTACATGAAACATGATGAGATTCAAGTGGGGCATATGTATACACATAATATTTTTAAAATTTATCAATTAATGATGTTTTCTCTCTTACAAAAACCTATCGAGTCTCAATCTATCTGAGTGCACACCTTAAAGTGTACATCGATAAAAGGGTGGGTAGACCATTGGCACATTGTTTTTCCCTATACCACGACTTAAATCTAGCGCAAACCTATCTTATATGTTTCTCTAATCTTTGACACCTCTCTTATACACTCCAAGAAATTCACAACCTCAAATATCCCATACCTAGGTCAAAACCTCTTTTTATTATCCTCCAAACACTATTTAATGGGTTGACCCTATTTTGATAAATGAGTATGTTATAGGACTGAGTCAACCCAATCAACTTAGTTTAGGACCTAACTAATTTATTTCCTAAATAATTGGGTCAATTGGGCTAACTATGTTGGATAAAACTTTGGAAGGGTTTAGGGTTAGACCTAGTTATATAAACACATCCTTCACACCATTTTCATTTGGAAGAGATAGATATAATAATTCATTTGCACATATGCTTATCCACTATTCTATTAGAGGAGTCATTACTTAGGTTTTTATACTTCCTTTAGAGAGAATCATCTTGTCTTATGGGAAACATATTTTGTATGCATAGGAGAAATTTTGTAGCCTAGATCTAACCTATATTTGTTATCCTTATGAACCATAAGAACCTCTTAAAAATCACCATTGGCTAAGGGAAATATTGAGCCTCGACAGGTTCATGTTCAAGGTAAGTATTCCTAACTCTTGCTCCTCTTTTATTAGTATATAGATTTGCATTTATTGGCTTATGAATATATTTCTCTCTCCATGCATTATGATTACCTCTATATTGACTTGAGTATATTTATTCTTTACATATTTAATTTTATGTTTATTATCCCCCATTTGTACCACAATATTTGGTGAGCACTAGATTATATTTACTTTAATTTCTAACTTAATATTATTAGAAACCATAGGACCTAACTAGGGTTATTGCATGGTATTACTCAACTAGAGTATTTAAAACCATATCTAGTGATATTGTGTGGTAAAATACCACTTAATTAGGTCTAGTAGATCCATATTTGTCATGACCTTGATTGTATAAATGTACCAACAAGTAAAAGGGCTAGTTTGATTTATCTTCTACTAGTGAGGATTTCTTTGTATATTATCTTTACTTTCCCTTGTATAAACTTAATACCATGTCTTCATGTTGTTATGATAGTTATATATGTGGAGAATTGAAGATTGTAAAAGCAAACATGTGTGATATTTATTTAACATATTGTAATCTTTTTAGAAATTAATGAATTTTAAATTTTCCTAAAGTTATTATTTAATATGAATCGTGTTCCAAATGAGAGTAAGGGCCACTCACTTAAAGAGTCAAGATATGTGTTGGTATTTATGTGTATTTATTTTAATTTGTTAAGAGTATTTATGTTAATCATTTTGACTCAATAAACCTACATAGTTATGTTTAATTGTGTGTGCATTCACTATTTATTATTCACATCATTGTTATCATTTCCTTTTTAAAATAAATTGTATTATCAAACAAATTCAATTATACAATCTTAATTAAATTAAATCAAATTCTAAAATTAAACTAGAGTATGCTTTATTTTAATCAATAAAGTGTGTTTTGATTATCATTATTTCCCTTTCAAAAACAAAGAGTGTTTCCCTTGAATTAGGTGTGTTACTTTCAGCATTCTGATTCTACAAGTGTGTTCCTCTTAAAAATTATATAGATTCAATTTTAAATGATTAGAGTATAACCTTAGAGATAGTTGATCCATCTGAAAACCCCCCAAAAATATAATTATTAACAACCAACTACACACCTTATTGAATATAGCCTTTGAACACCAACCCTAATTTTAATGATATCATATAAGGAGTTGATTAAGTAAATGGATTGATGACACCAGTATTTTTTGGAACCATTTCTAAGGATATTCTAGGTGTTAGTAAGGTGTAAATCACAAGCTAACAAAGAAACAACTTCCCTGAATTCAATAGAAATATATGAACAAACTTAAAATTTCACAGGGAACTCTCAATAGGATACCATAAGTAGATTCATTTCAAATAAATATCAATATGATACTATAAGTTCTCAAATAAAATATCACATAAAGAAAGTGGATAAATTAGAAGAAGAGATTAAAGAGTATTTTGGAATTCTTGGAAGGGATAGAGACTTAGTCTTACTTGAACATTCAAATCATTATCTAAAGGTAGTTGTCTCCCTATAAAGAAAACTAAAGCTAAAAAATGTTGTGAACCGTGGTAGTGGGTCAGTCAAGTAGCCTTCCAACCACCTTTAATAACTTAACACCTCCTAAGAAAACCATCTACACTAATTATTGGGAATAAATAGGAGATAATATAGGGAATATACTGAATCCTAATGGAAATGCATATATTAGGACTAATACACCTATAAGAACCTTCAATTATCCCATTATACTAGAGATGATGATTGGACAACCATGAAAAACATTTCTCCATTAATAATACATGTATGGAAAGGGAAATGTAAATGATCTATAAATCAATCCTATCTCTGAGAAGATAAATCCTACTTACACTTCTGATTGTTGATATATTAAATATTTGGGGTTATGACCAAGATGGATCTCTTACCAAAATAATATCACTAGGGAGGGTTCTAAAGCCTCCAGTCAAATAGAACTATGTAATAACCCTAAATAAGTTCTATATTTTCATATTCATTAAATTAGTAAGTAAAGTCTAATATAGTGATCACCAAATCTTGTGGCACAAAGTGGGGGTAATAAACATTAAAATTAAAAATGAATAGAAGACATATACTCACATCAATGTATACAAAATTCTAATGCATGGGAGATAAGTAAAATGCATATCTATCTACTCTTAAAAGGAGGAACAAAGTTAGGAATACTTACCTTTGAATATGAACCCATCGAGCCTCAATCACTCCATTGGACAAGATGCTTCACAAGAGGTTATTGTGGTATGTAAGGATGACAATGATAAATTAGATCTAGGCTATAAAACTCATCAATACATACAAAATACTTATCCATAAGATAATATCTGTATCTATAAAGAAAGTATGAAACCCTGAGTTATGTTCCTCAAGTAGAATGGTGGATAATAATATATGTAATATATATCTCTTTTTATTCTCTTCTCAAATGATGAAATGAGTGTGTGTATATAGCTGAATATAACTCTAATCCTTTCTAAAATTTTAGCTGATAGAGTCATCCCAATTGACTCTATATTATTATTGACAAAAAAAATTATGTCCTGATCTATGTTGGATGAGGACCAACCTATACCCTAAATGAGTTTTATCAATTAGAGTATAATGTCAATGGGTTTGAAAATGTATCATAAATCATCAAAAAGGATTTTAGGCTAGGAAAGGACTGATGAAGACATAAAATGACTAGAGGATGGTGAAAAATAGGAGGCAAAGCTTAGGGTAATGCTTTTAGGACATGGTTATAATGATAATAAGTGGTAATAAAGGGGATAACAATCCTATGAAGCACCAATGGTCTACCCATCCCTTTCATGATGCACCCCTTAAGGCATGTATTCAAAGAAGCTAAGACTTGATAGGCTCTTGAAAGAGAAAAAGAATCACTAATTGATAAAGTTTGAAAATATTATGTGTATACATATGCCCCACTTGAAGCTCATCACGTGTCATGTAGGTGTAACATGTGATGGTGTTTTAGTAAAAGAACATAACAACATACAATGTTGAAGCTGAATAAATTTAATTAAGGATCAATTAAGATAAATGAAAAGATAGAATTGAAAAAAACATACATTTATTTACTTTAATGGTGTAGATAAAGAAGGAGATGCAATAAATGTGAAGGTGTCCAATGTAGGGAGCATTAGGTAAACCTATAGAAGTTAGTAGAAAAAGAGTGAAAATTTGAATTTTTTTTAATATAGATATATAATAGGTGAAAATATTCTCTAAAATGTTATAATTATAGAACATTTGATGCTTAAAAAAAAAAGAACTAGTAGATATAAAAATATGATCAAAATATAAAATCTAATAGTAAATATTTGAAAGGTAAATAATTTTGAATAGTAAATATAAATAGGGTGAAAATTAATTCATTTGTAATTTTTATTATTCTAAGAAATCAAAGCTCTGAGAGACCTAGTTGGATACCAAAGATCCATCATGGTGAGTAGATGATAGATGAGACAAGGAGGATGCATAGTAGTTGTAACAAGTACAACACAGGTAAAAAATTTAAAAATTTCAAAATTTTGAATATTTTTATTTGAAATTTAACTCAATATAGAAAATTTATTGGTAAGTAAAATATAAGTACCAAAATGAACCCTAAGAAATGTTTAGGTAAACAAGGGTAAAATGAGGTATTGGGTAGGAAAATGTTAGACCAATAAATGCCTAAGGAATTTATGACAAATGAGAAAAAAATCATCATTGTGGATGAACAAAGTTAACCTAGTCAACTTAATCTATAAGGTGAATCAAAATGGTAATGCTAATTGCATAGCAGTAGGCCAATTTAGTATGCTAAAATAGGGCTGACTACATAGCAATAGGCCAACTTAGTTGGTAAGGGGTAAAGGCTAACTACATATGACAAGGTTAATTTAGTATCTTAGAGAAAGAAAATGGTTGATGTAGTATCAATGTGGTCGATCTAGTAGGAAATTGAAAGGGCTGATCTAGTATCATAAATAAACTACAAGGTTGATTTAGTATGATATAAAAATTTGAGAAACTAATCAAAAGTGGCTAATTGTTTTGAAATTTTAATAATGTATTTTGATTATTTATGACACAAGGGTTTGATACATCTTACATTGTTTGATATTTTATAGACATGCTAAAGGTATTGGTGATTGATAGATGCATTATGGCTACTAGACCTACTAGAGTGATTGATTGATGTGGGAAGAATATAATTGACCACACTAGGCTTTAGAGGCATCATGGAAATGAGGTGCATGCCACTTAGTGTTGATCTTGTTATCATGTTCCTTGGGTCATGGGAATATTTGACCAACACTTTTAAATGGGAAGTGGATGGGAATACCATTGAGGTGGCTATCATGTTATAGGATGTCCACACATTTTTGGAAGTACTAATAGAAGAGACACAAGTGATCATCGGGACACTAAATGATCTGGAGGAGAGGTGAACACTAGCTCGATGGGAAATATGCTCAGATAGGATATACCTAAGATTAAGGGTGAATTTGTTTGATTTATACGTCTTAGAGATTTTAAAAATCTATAAGGTCATGACTTGACTTATGATAGCATGAGTGTTGTGCCATAAATTGAATAATAAGGTACCACTATATATGATAGCCTTATGTCAGTCCATTTCAGATCAAGGATCTTTGTATGACTTTAGGGATTTCATATGGGTCTAGCTCATACATGATATGTATGGGATGTTGTCTAGAGGGAATTAAACCATGGGGTTTATTTTTTTATTGAGTGCTTAAATATATGAGAGGTTTCCTATGTATCAAATATTTGAGTTTCCCCATGTGGTTGATGATAGTTTACCTCAAATAATGAGATAAAGGCAAGACCATGTAGCTCAGGCCATGCCCCATGTGCTAGTGTTGTATACTATCTCAAAAAGGGATATCATGTAGCATCCCTACATGCACAATGACACTATATGTCCTAGTTAGTCAACCATGGTAATAAGGTTAGCATGGGTATAGATCACAGGCCACTAAACTTCATGGGTAGAGCCACCTCTAGTGGCATGCTTGCCAGGGTAGGTTATAATCCCACACCCCAAAGTCCCTCTAGTAGTTACATCTTATTGGGCATGACTTCTAGAGAGCTGAAGGAGAGAGGATGAGGAGAACTAATTGAGAAACCTAGGATTAGTTTATGGCATGTTAGACCATGGACTATTTGAGCATGATAGTAGGTGAATGGGGGATGTGATGATATGGATGTGGATGTCATAACATAGTAGGCACCACATTAGGCACTAAAATAGGTACTTTCATAGTAGTAGCATTAAAAACTACCTCAACCACACCATAGATGGAGGCACAATTAGTGAGAGTAGGCATAAATGAGGGTGATAGTGTAGGATGACCTAGTAGACATTCTAGGACATAACTAGTATATAGAAACACCTTTCAAAAGAGGGTCACCATGTGCATGAGTGGTGACTCTTGGATTTGCACTGGTATAGAGGTAATCTATGGAGGAGGTACTTGAGGGATGATAAAATGAAAATATTATGCTTGGTAGGTGAGTAGATGGGAAGATAATGGTTAGTGATACTGGTACTAGTAAGAAATGTTGTGATTTTGATTTAAGCTTTGATATAGAATACTATCTATATATGGTTATAGTAGATAAATAAATTTTAAGATATATATGTGATCCAATATCCATCTAGTTTTAGTTTTTTAGATCTAACAATAGAGGAGGTTAGATGGGGAGCTATGATTGTGGCTATGCATCATGACATTTTAGATGGGGTGCTAGCACCATATAACCCTACCACTCTAGATGTTTCTATGGTACCATCTACCCTAGCCTAGGTAAGCTAGTTTACAGTAGTGAGAGAGGTCATAAGGTAGTTTTAAGCATGTAGGGATGGATTGTATCCAATGGAAGGGTTGGGAGAGGAAAAGGAATAGGCTTGGTAGGCCTTGGTTTAGGAGAGAGAAACACATATGGATACCACAATCTAGCTTGGATAGGTGTAGGCCTAGGTGGTCAACTTACAAGGATAGGTAATAGGTTTAAGATCTTGGACTAACTTATTATAGCATACCATTCAAAGAGGACAATCCTAGGCATATATGGGTAGCATTACTAGGTCATAGGATAGGCATGATAGAGCCTAGTCATAGAGATAGACCTATGTATTTTGTACTTTGTACCTTGTATTATATAAAAAACATGATATATATATACGTACATATATATTGATTTTGATAGTTTATTTTGATCTCATGAATTAAACTTGTAGACATCCAATTCCTTACACCATTTGTGTTAAAATTGTCAATCTTTCTCAAATTGCGATCAAATGCATATTTTAGGTCAAAATACATAAAACATCCTAAATGGTTTGAACTTGTCATTTACAAGTTCTATTTTAGGTCAAAGTATCCCTAAATAGGGTAATGCATTTTATGGGATAGCTAACTTTGATCAAATCATTTTGAGTCAAAATGACTATTTCACTATTTAGTGCTTTGGATCACTCTTTTCTTCTAATTCATTGGTACACATCATGTACTTTTGTTATTTGTTATTGGAAACATCCTAAATGGGAATGTGGTTCCAATTCATTTAGCATCACCTTATAATTATTCTCGATTCAAATTATGACCTAATAATATGACTTCCTAACCATTTTGATTAGTTAAGGACCAATTTTCAAATAATTGCACAAATGTTGATTAACCTTGCTTAAGGCTAATTAATCCAAATCAAGAGCTTAAGTGGATTTTTCATGAGAATTGTTGAATATTTATTTTTTAAAATTAATTCTTATTATCTAAATCACCTAGTGACATCATCTATGGGGTGACATCCATCAATCCATAAGTACATAAGATATCAGGATTATGGGTCACCCATGCCTAGTTAATACCTCCCATGCATCTTTCAATGCCAATTCTTCCAAGGTCATCTTGAGGATAATTATGTATTTAATTCCAAATATTAGGATTATCCTCAACCACACACCTCAATCTTGAGATGGATGGTTTAGGTTGATCCTAAACAATCTCAAAAATCTATAAATAGAGAGGCCATGAACATCATTTCTAAATTACTTTGGTGAAAGGTTATTATACTCAAATATATCCAAATCTTAAACATTAAAAAATTATAATGCTAAATTTTTTCCACAAAGCTTCATTGATAGGCTAGTTTAGTGATTCCACATCAAGAGCCTAGGTTTTATGGAGTGTTCTTGAGGCATTGGAGGAGCTTACCACCACTATTGACAAAGACAAGGATGCTTGATCAAGGGAGAACATGTTTTTGAGCCACATAGGTATGGTGAATATATTTGGGAAGGTAATATGGTGATTACTTTATTTCATTTGTTTTTTTTTATCCTTTATAATTCCCATAGGAATAGATAGGCTTGGTTATTTAGTTCTTTATGCATGCTTCATTGTTTATGGACTAATGCTTGACTAACTTGATTTGTAATCCTCTCTACATCTTGGCATGTCCAATGGGACAAGATGAATCCTACACCTAAATTATACCCTTTTACAACCTTAAAAAAACTTATTTGAGCTTTCAAAACTCTTACAAATTGGTTTTCTAACTTTATTTTGCCAGTTTTGGTTGCCACAGTTTTTACACAATAATTGATGTCAGCAAAAATACCAACATCAATTACCTAACTTAATCAACATCGATTAGTAGAACCAAAATTATTTAGATCTTAGTTGACCATAATCAATATTGGTGGTATTGATCGATGCTGGTCACTATGTTTTTCAAGAAAACACAGACCAAAAACCTACTTTTCCAAACTTTATTGTTTCAAATTTAAAAGGGCTTCAAATCTAAAGGACATGCTAACAATTTTGTTGTGGGATAAAGTTTAAAATTTGCTTAAAACATGTTTAAATCACCATTTCATGATTAAAAATGGATTAGTAACCTTATTTTAGTGTTTAACAAAGAATTTAAGTATTTTTGGTGAATGTTTTCAAAGTTTAAAACTAAGACCAAGGGGTCGAATGAATACTACCAAACATTTCATTTGGGTTTAAAATTGAAAACACTTGTTAATTATTATTTTCAATAATTAATTAGATTAATCTTGTTTGGAAAAAAGAGGAATGTTGCATGTATGCTCTTCCATTTGTCCCCTATAGAGAACCCTTGGAATCAAAAGCACCATTCTTATTGTAAATAGCCTAGTCCAAGGCTTAGAAAGAATGTCACCTAAATCACTCCCTAAAAACTTGATAAAGTTTGGGTGATCTTGAAATAGACCCTAAAGTCTTTCTATTTTCATGATTTCTTTGTTTTTATGCATTTTGGCTTGTGAGGGGGACTTCATCACCTCCCACAAGCTCTTTAGGGAAGCTTTGACTTAGGGTTTCATCTCCTAGAATTGGCTTCATTTGACTCTTTTATAGTTGCACACGAGAAGTAGTGGTGCTTTGGACATCACACTACACTAAGCAAATAACAAGATGTAGTGGTTGCATAAAATACTAGACCTTTATGCAACAAGCCAAGTGATACAGACCTAAAATCTATGCTTTTTTTTTGCATTATTTGGTGTGAAAGTCATTATGCAATTGATTCCCCTAGAATGTTTGAAACTTTTTAGTTTAGTAGACCCCACTTAGCCATACCTTGTCAGTTTAGACATAAGATGTTTACTTTTTGTCATTAGCTTACTTGGGTCTTAATTTGTGTCTAAACTGCTTGTTGACTCAATGGACTTAACCAAAACACATTATCCTTAATTTTCTTGAGTAAGGGAGGCATTATGTTGTCTAAATGGGAAATTCATCTTTTCCTTGTTCAAAATTTTATCAAAATATTTCTATCATGACATCCACTTTGGAAAAATCATGCTACCCAATTGAGTCTATAATTTTTGCCCAATTTGTTTAAATCCTTCATTTATAATCCATATTCAAAATTGAACCTTTTTGAGTTCTAAGGGTTGGTGCATCAAAGTGGGTTCACCATTTGTGCACTAAGATTATTTTAATTTGGGTTCAATTTTATATTTGGATTGAAGGTCATTTATCAAGACTCAAAATCACATTATCATCTTGGTGGACTCAAGTCATCTTGTGTATCACTCATGCTTTGGGTCCTAGAACATATTTTATCCTACTAGAATCATGTGGCAACATTGTGCTACCCATTTGGTCCTAGAATTATACTTAGTGATTCATGTATGTCTTTACATCTTGAGTTGCTTAGTTCATTTTTTCTTCTTCATAATCCAAAGAGCTTTCCTCTAAATTTCTAGGGTTAACTTTTTGAAGTTAAAACTAGATTTTGAAGTGTTGGTGTATCACAAAGATCTAGGCTTTGGTGTACTAGTTTTCACCTTGAGTATTTGATTTACCTTACTCTCTTATGATTTATATGATTTTAACTTTACCAAAGGTTGAGTAATTTTGTGAACCAAATCTTCTAAATTATGCATGGTTTTAAACCACCCTCCCTTATAGTCTCATTTGTACCTTGGTTGTTTGTTTAAAGGAGTTAGGGAATAATTTGATTGGTTATCGAACATTGGTCCAAATTTAGTCAAACACATAGAGCATCTCTTTATAGACATGACTCAAAGGTTCACTCATAGTGGGGCCTATTATGGCCTTAGTTATAAGGATGAGAAATTTTATGATGGTCAAGATAAACCTGTTGTTTTTGATGATATCCCCACAATAGTAGGATTTGAAGATGAATACAATGAATATCAAACCTAAGAAGATCAAGATGAAGCCCTTCTTAGATTAATAGAATCAGGTGCTAGACTACCTTCTGACATTCCTATAGAATAATTGCTTACCTTGGTTAGAGAAGGAGAACAATGATGGAAAGAGCAAGCTTTTGTACAAATAGACATACCTTCTTCTTCTAACAAAGGAAAGTAAATAAAAATAAAGTAAAAACCCACAAATCTAGATCTTCTAGCTAAGATCAAGATAATAAGTCAATAATATGCAGATCAACTTGTCATATACTTAACTAACTCCCTAGTTTCCACTTAAATTCACAATAATTATTCCAAAGAACATGAAGATATGGTAGATAGTATGCAATAAATATTGGATGAGAACATTACCATCGTGGATCAAGGTAATCTAAATGAACAATTAAAGTTGTAAGAGAACTTACAAGATGTTCCATTTGTCATGAAACATACATTCTTCAATCATCAAAACCTCTTGTTACTTTACAAACTTAGATTCCCAAACATTCAGTTTGAATTGAGTAAATACCTCAAATAAACCAAATATTGGTAAATAAACATAGAAAATTTCAAAATCAAAAAAATGTGAAATAGCCAAATTCAAGGAATGTTTTACAATCCAAAGAATTAATGGCCTATATTCTCAACTCAAGTAGAAAATTAAAACCAAATCATGGATTGAAAGGTATATACTCCCTCTATATCTATACAAAACTAGGGGTACATTCCACCCCAACAACAACAAAATCAGGGGCACATTCCACCCCAACAACAAAACTAGGGGCACATTCCACCCCAATAACAATAAACCCAGGGGCACATTCCACCCCAATAGTAACAAAACCAGGGGCACATTCCACCCCAACATCATAATATCCAATCCAAAAGTGCACCAAACATGCAAGAATGGAATTCTATGAAGGAAATTGTCTAAAGATTAGAGACGAATAATAAATTCAAAAAGTACAAATTCAATGAGATATGCCCGTATCCATTTGACTTATCTATTCTCAAAAAACCCTTTCCACCTAACTTTGAGGCACCCAAATTTGAAAAATACAAAGGGAAAAGAGACCCACATGAACACATATAAGCATTCTTTATCTTGGATCAAGAGGTTGCATTCTTTATCTTGTCTACAAATTTTAGCAAGATAAACTCTTGATTGGCTACTTAAACTACCTAAGGGATTAGTTACAGATTAGAATGACTTATCAAAAAAGTTTGTTAACCATTTCTCATACAACATAGAACATGTATTAACCATTTTTGACTTATGCAAAGCTAAACAACATGATGGTGAAAGTTTTGTTACATATCTACAAAGGTGGAGAGCATTGGTGGGTTGCTTTCAACACAATTTACCAAAAAAGTAGTTGGTTGATATCTTTGCATAGAATTTGCATCCTGAAGTTACACATAATCTATGGATAGCTTATTCTAACTCATTTGAAGAAATTATTGACAAAGGAGTGTAGATTGAGAAGGCTCTTATTGTTAGGGGCCTTGTCGAGATATTTGCACAAGGATAAGCATCTAATCAAACTAAATCACTGGCACCTCAAATAGTTACGCAAATAAGTCTAAGGTATTTCACAAAATAAGAACATGGTTGGAAATGGGGTGATAGAAACAAGACATGTAAAAATGGTATAGACTATGCCTCTTCCAAATGTATAATTAAGACCCTATAATCCACTACCTAATTTGTAAAGAAAACCTCCATGAATGAAATTTCATAAAAAATTTAGAGTCTTTAGCAAGTTAGGAGAATTGGTTGAAGTGGTATTATAAAAGCTCTTTATAGCGAACTTAATTATATGGCCAGTATCAAGGCCATTTCCTCAAGATTAGCCAAAACTAGACTAGTACAAAGAGAATGAATGGTGTAACTTTCATCATGCTCCTAGTCACAGTGCATATCATTACATTTAATTGTGACATATTATTGAGGACTTTGTTGAAAATGGTGAGCTAGAAATTAAGTTGGCTCCTAATCAAGACACAAATTAGGATATGGGAATCTACAAAGACCCCTTTGATCAACATGATCCACCAATACCAAAAAATAATCAAAATGGTCATAATCAAGGATAGAAGTAGAATCAAAACCAACAACAAGGTTAGAATTTTAATGAGCATAATCGAGATCATGATCCCCACACTAATAATGTGGCTTATAATAATGTGCCCTATGACTACAATAACACTATGGGATGCATTTATGTAACTCACATTTCTACTGTTATTATGATGTTACATGGCCAATCTCATGTTCCTCACAACATGAGACCAATCATTATAGGGTCAGCACCCTCTCCTCTAGTAATATCATGTTGATTTTACATCATCATGTTGCTACTCTATTTTCTCAAGTTACTAATCTTGAACAATAGTACCATTCTTCTAGAGGATCCTCATTGACCCAAAACTATATCAATACCATTAATCCCCCATGAATCACCATCCAAATCCCTTTGTCTTGGTCTTCTAATTATAATGACTCTTTTCCACCTCTAGGTTGTGAATTTACAACTAGATGCCTGCGAGTTACCATCTAGGGCCCTTTGCCACTTCTTTCCATAAACCCAATGAGAACATTATGCCAATGGTTCCAAAGCTAAATACTATCCCAACAAAGACTGAACTAGTTTAATCCATAATTCAAAGGCCTTATAGTATAATGGACCAATTAGAAAAACCCCTATGCAAATTTCCATATTAGAACTCTTGAGGACATCTCCTATCCATAGAACCATCCTCAATAAACTTTTACAAGAGTCTATTATGCCTAATGATATAAACCTTGATTAGTTCTATAACCTAATTAGACATTTGTCTTCATTTTGACAAATCACATTTGATCAAAAGGACATGTCCACCCTTGGCCCAAACCACAATAATCCACTATACACTGAGATAATCATTGTAGATCACAAGATCAAGTGGGTTCTTATAGATAATGGTTTAGGGATAAACATCATATCTTTTAAAATGGTGTAATGATTAGGTTACATAGATAAAGACATTCAACTAGAGACTATTACAATAAAGGCTTACAATAACACTAAGAGGGAGTCATCTGGTATAATTTAGTTACCAGTCATGATTGGGGCTATTTCTCATTACACATTATTATATATTGTGGATATTTAGCTTCCTTATAACATACTTATTGGTCATCCTTAGATCCATGATGTACAGGTAGTTCCATATACTCTTCACCAATGCCTTAAGTTTCCCCATAATGGGATTGAGGTTACTATTCTCATTGATCAGTAGCCACACCAATATTACAAACATCTTGAAGTAGAGTTTCAAAATTATAACTATTGCCCAAGTTCTGAATTCAGTACAAAGAAAAGTAAAGCCATCATTTCTCATCCATCTCCATCTAATTATATAAACCCTGGTGATCTAGCCTCCACTTCAATTGATCCATTTCTTGTAGCTTTGGACAAGTAGGTAGTTATTAAAGATGTAGGCATTTTCACATATCATCTGAAGGATGTCCTCCATATTGAAAATTTACCAAAATCCCCTAAAGCATTTGGTAAGCCTAAAACTTCCAAGACTCCTAACAGACCTAATCAAATTTGGAAACCAAAGAAGAAGCAACCAAAACCTCATATTGTTTTTGTGCTTACAATTGCACCAAAGAAAGATTGAGAGGCTTTTACTAAGGGAGATTGGTTATATTTTGAGGGCCTTGCAGATTTTTTTTAGAATCCAAAGTATCATATCCCTAAAAAGATAATGGATCATCTTGACTATACAAGGAAAGGCCTTAGTCCCCAGGTGTAAGGAATTTTAGAGACCTTATCATATAGACTTGTCGATGTGAATCATGGTCTCAGATTTAAACCACTAGAGGATGACCTCATAACATTTGGTAGTCATTATTCTGAAGTGACTAGAAGCAAGAATCCTAACAGTGACACAATGTCCCAGTATAGCCTTTTTGATGAGCTTGCTGATTTAGATTTATTTAATTTAAATTCCATATTGACCATAATACCTATTGGAGCTTCCCATCTTAAAGAAAAAAGCTATTCTATTAAATCTTTCCATCTTGAAGCAAAAACCTATCCTAGTGGTGCTTCCCTTCTTGAAATAAGACATTATATCTTTACCCTTGGTGCTTCCCATCTTGAATCAAACCCTCACTCTAACCTATTGCTTTGCCATCCTAAACTCATAGATTATGTTCAGTATAATTTATTCATATGCCTTGATGAGTTTCAAAATGAATAATCAATTATATAATACATGGGCCTATGAGATGCATTCCCCATTGTTGATCAAAAAAAAGGTTTTGATTTTTAATTAAATTCTTATGTCTACTTTGGAGAGCAAACAAAATTTCTTGGTCATAATAAAGAACAAACATCAAGATCCTTAGGGGAAAACCTCTTTGAGGCACTCATTAATCAAGGAAAAAGTAAATAAAAAGACAAGCCTTTGAGTGAAAACCTATTTTAGGTTCTCCTAGGTGGGAAAGTTTGCTCATCCCCTTAAGACATAGAAAGTCCATCTAGCCCAAGTTCCATAACTAATACAAGCATATCTTTAGAACAATATCAAATATTTGAGCATCTTGATCTTGAGTTCCTAAAGGTCTTTCCTAATTGGCCTTTACTTGACAAGGCAAATTCTAATTCTTCATATTATCTAGATCTTTGAGAGGAACAAAAAGAAGATATAGCAGAAGAAGATGATCATGACCATACATTGCCTACAATTCTAGAATATGGATCCATGTTCCTTATGGAGAGCACAAAAGAAGTGGATTTGGGAACCCATGAGGATCCCAAAAACATTTATCTTGGAACTTCCCTTATTGAAGTAGAACATGAGCATATTATATCCATTCTTATGACTTACATAGACATATTTGCATGGGCATATTATGACATGCCAAGCCTAGATCTGGATTTAATTGTGCATCATCTAGTTTTTTACTTTGATGCTAAACCAATCAAGAAAAAATTAAGAAATATTCATCCATGCATCAATCTTTTGGTTAAGGCCAAGTTGGAGAAGTTGATAGGAGCTATTTTTATTATTCCACTAGATTACTCTGAATAGATTTCTAACATAGTGCTAGTAAGTAAAAAGACCCCAAGCATACATGTTTGTATTGATTTTCATGATATCAATAAGGCATGCCCCAAAGATGATTTTCATCTACTCAAAATTGACATGATTATTGACTCAACTGTTGGGTATGAGATGTTATCCTTAATGGATGGATTTTTTAGTTACAATTAGATCAAGATAGCCCCTAAAGATCAACATAAGACCATGTTCACCACTCCGTGGGGGACATTCTATTACCAAGTCATGCCATTCAATTTAAAGAATGATGGAACCACATATCAATGTGAAATGATTGTCATCTTCTATGACATAATGCATGACATTTTTTAGGACTATATTGATGATATACTAGCAAAATCAAGAACAAGAGCTAGACACCCTGACATTCTATGAAGAATAACTGAGAGGCTTTATACATATAAAGTCAGCTTGAATCTAAAGAAATGTGTTTTTGGAGTCACATCAATAAAATTAATAGGGTTAATTGTATCACAACAAGGGATTGAAGTCAACCCTATGAAGGTCACCACTATTATGGAAATGCCTCCACCCAATAATCTTAAATAGTTGAAAGGTCTACAAGGCAAGATCTAGTCCATACAGAGGTTCATTTCCTAGCTAGTAGATAAGTGCCACCCATTTACCCATCTCTTAAAGGAAGGGGTAAAATTTCATTGGGATGAATATTTTTAGATAGCATTTGTAAATCTTAAAACATACTTGGCTAATCCATTGGTCTTACAACCTCCAACACAAGGAAAACCACTACTTATTTATATATCGGCCACATAATATACACTGGGGGCACTTTTGGCTTGGTATGATGATCATGGTAAGGAACACATGGTTTATTATTTAAGCTACACATTGGTAGCCTATGAACATAATTATATGCCTATTGAGAAGGCATGTTTAGCTATGGTGTTTGCCACTTAGAAGTTGTGACATTATATGCTAAATAACAAAACTTTTGTTATCTCCAAGGTAGATCCTCTCAAGTTCCTCTTATCTAAAGTATCTCTCCAAGGATGCATGGATAAATGGATTATGTTCCTCAATGAGTTTGATATTGAATACTAGAATTAGAAGGCAATTAAAGGGTATATTCTTACAGAGTAACTTGAAAAATCTCCTATTACAACCACTTAACCTCTCAACTTTGACCTTTCAAATGATTATATCATGATGATAGAACAAGCATCACAAGAGATGGAGTATTACACACTCTATTTTGATGGATCCTTCACATCTCAAGGATCTATAGCTGGCATATTTTTGATAACACTGCAAGGGAATTTGATTCCCAAAGCCTTCCATATATAATTTTAGCATACAAACAATATGGCCAAATATGAGGCATTGGTTGCATGGCTCCATATTTCCATACAATGGGATATTCAAAGCTTAAAGGTCTATGGAGATTCATAGCTAATCATAAATCAGATAACTTATTAGTATCAAACAAGAGATGATAAGCTTATCCCTTACAAACAAATTATTGATAACCTTAAAAGACATTTTAAATCTCTATAGTTTGAGCAAGTTCCATGAGTCAATAATAGGTCTGTCGATGCCATGACATCAATTGGTTTCATGCTTCAAATGCATGAAAATTCTAAAGAGTATCAGTTCTTGATTGAAAATCTTCTTCAGCTAGCACATATTTTATCAGATTCAAAGAAGATATGCACCATTGATGATCCTAATCTCTCACCTGAGCTACCATGGTACCAAGATTTTTATAACTATTTCCATATCCATGTATTTCCTACAACCTTTTTAATAACCAAAAAATACTTTTTCTTCATCACCTAACACGTTATATCCTCCTTGGAAACATGCTTTATTTAAAAGGCTATGATGGAATGCTTCTTCATTATTTATCTTTGGGAGAATCCAAGATAACACTAAAAGAGGTTTATGAAGGAATGTGTGGGGCCCATACCAATGGTGTAGTCCTAGCAAATAAAATTCTTAGAATAGGTTATTATTGGCCCAAAATGGAGATAAATGCTCATAATTATGTAAAGAAGTGTGTTCCTTGTCATCAATATGGTAACTTGACACATGCACCTTCCTTACCATTGTAGCCAGTTATAACACCATGGCCATTCTCAACATGGGGTCTTGATCTCATTGGGAAAATTAACCCAACATCTTCAGATGGCCAAAAACACATTTTTACTATGATCGATTACTTTACCTAGTGGATTGAGTCCATTCCTCTCACTTATGTTATTGAGAAACAAATAGCCAAATTCATTCATTACCATATCCTCTATCAATATGGCATCCCAACCCATATTATATCCAATAATGGTAGATCATTTGTAAACCAAGATGGGAAAGCTCTTTGTGAAAAATTCAAGATCAAGCATAAGAAATCTACTCCATATAACCCACAAGGCAATGGATAAGTTGAGGCATCAAATAAAACCATTCTATCCATCTTAAAAAATATTGTGAATGATGTTGGCCATAATTGGCACTTGCAACTCTTTCCTACCCTCTAGGCTTATAGAACCAATCATCGTACCCTAATTAGAGCTACTCTATACTCCCTAATTTTTGGTATTGAAGCTATCATCCCAGTCAAGATTGAGATCTCGTCATTAAGAATATCACTGGAGCACATTGAAGATGATGAAGACTATAGAGCCTCACGATTATAAGAACTATAACTTCTTGATGGTAAGCATTTGGCTACCCTAGAAAACTTGTAGGCCTATCAGAATAGATTGTGAAGAAGCTAAAACAAATGCATTCTCCCTTGATAATTTGATATAAGTGACTTAGTTTTGAAAAAAAAATTAGAACACAAATGTTGAACCAAAAAAGCAAGGCAAGTTTTAGCCTAATTGGTTAGGACCATACATTATCATGGAAAACTATGGATCAAAAGCATATTGATTGGATAAACCTAATGGTGAAGAACTTTTAGAGCCCATGAAAATATTACACCTTAAGAGGATCTATGCATGAACAACTTTGAACCATTATCTATAAGACCCCTAACTTGGGGGAAACTTGTGTTGTCATAATTTTATCCCACCCTTTTATCTTACCTTGACTGCATTTTATACTACCCTGGCCCACTTTTCATGAATCTTGATGGTAAAGCCTTTGAACTCTTAACACTCTGAACACATTCTTCATCCCATTATAGATTTCTCTCTTTGAAGATACATATTCTTTATTATGTATAGGACATGTTATAATATTGAACACTTTTTATCCCTTAACCAATCATAATATCGATTATGTCTCATAAGCATTATGAACATCTTCAGAAGTGGTTCTACAAAGTGGTTCAACCAAGATAATCTTATGCAACTTATGATAGGTAAACAACTACATCTTCTCAATTTAAGTATTTTGCTACTTTCTTGTTTTATCAAGATCCTCACTCTCACTAATTTGTGAACATGGGCCATTGTAGATGGATTAGCTATCTTATTGGAACCTCTACTCTCAGGACATGCATATCCTCTATTAGATGGTCCTACCTTGTGCATATTTTATCCCAAAAACACCAAAAATATTAGAAATACTTTAAAAATACCAAAAACATTAGAAAATGATCCATAAAAGAACAAAAACATTGTCTCATACTTCTGTATATTTATACATTCCTTCTCCACCATCCCATGCTGTCACCATTTTGTGAGCACCTATTAAGTTTGAACACTCTCACCATTTTGTGAGTAAATATTAAGTTTGATACTTTCACCATTCTGTGAGTAACTATTAAGTTTGAATGCTCTTACCATTTTGTGAGCAACTATTAAGTCTGAATGCTCTCACTATTTTATGAGTAACTATTAAGTTTGAACACTCTCTCCATTTTGTGAGAAATTGTTAAGTTTGAACACTCTTGCCATTTTATGAGTAATTATTAATTTTAAATGATCTCACCATTTTGTGAAAAATTGTTAAGTTTGAATGTTCTCACCATTTTGTGAGTAACTATTAATAAAGAATGCTCTTTCCATTTTGCAAGCATAGAAACACTAGTTCATTTCATCTTGCCCCATGTACTTGTCATTTTGTAAGATCATTATTTCTCATCTCATCAACTTCTTATTTACCAGACCATTCTTTTTTATTTATCATATCTGCCATATTATTCTATAGCATTAATCATGTTGGTCTAATCATCATTTTCCTTTTATCCCATTTCTTGGGAGAACTACATTTGGCCTGAAGTTTATGTTGGAACATGCATCCATAGAACTATGTAGGTAGTGTCCACTTGTCTTATACATCTGGATTCAGCTTGGCCAACCCCTTCCTTTTCTTCTCTTCCCCCATTTCTTCTATCATTGTTCTTTGTAATAATGTGGTGGAAAGTAATGCCTCTGCTACACATACATGAACATTTATCTTTAAATTGCACTAACTTAGTTTTTTGTTTATGTGTGTTTATTTGGGTTTCTTGGTGTTTTTTTGTTATTTCACACCTCTCATTTTATTTTCTTCTCTTTTTTTATTTTTATTCCCTTTTTTCTTATTATTGGTCTTGTGTTTCTTTGTCTTATTTTTCTGTTTGATTTTGCTTTTCTCTCTTTTGTTTAAGAATGCCTTGATAGTCCATATGGATCTTGATTATTCATAACTTAGTATCATGTCATTAAGACATTCTTGACTTTTATTTTTAAACATTTTTTTCCTACTTAAGATCATATCTTGATTTCAAGTTAGGTTCATTTATGTTTGTCTTTTTCTTTGTTTTTATTTTTTTGTTTAAATGTAAATCACTGTAACTCTGGTTTTGGTCATTATTTTACCATTATCCTTAGTTATAGATATTCACATTTGAACTGTCTCAATGTAATTGGAATCTTATGTAATTTTAAGTTATTCATACTTATGATGCCTAATTTCTTTTCCTATAGCAAGCACTTTGTGCTCAGGTCTCAAGGTCTTAACATCAACATCAACTTCAATGAATGATTCTCAAGAACACTCTATAAAACCTAGGCTCATGATATGGAATTAGGCTTCTGGGTAGCATGCATTTTAGGCTTATTTATCTATTCTTAGACGTGCATCTCTTTGCATACATTGTAATTCTAATCAATTCTTGGTCATTTTTCATCATGCTTCCTTCCATTCTCTCCCAAACTTGGGTGAACTACATTGGCCTGAAGTTCATGGTGTAACATGAGTCCATGGAACTATGTAGGTAGTGCTCAATTTCTATTGAGGTCAGCTTGACTATCTCCATTTTTCTTTTCATCTCTCTCATCACTTTGTGCAAAAACATATGCTTGGTTTTATATGACTTTTTTAAGCCATTACACCATTTCATGTATGTTTGCGCCCACTCACTTTAACCTATCTTTTCAACTATATCCTTGAGATTTTTTTCTTACCAATTGCCCATGTTGGGGAACAAATATGAACAATGTTTGAATCAAATAAACTCTATAGGGTAAAAATCATTCTTTATTCTTTATTAATGATTAAGATTCACCCTACTAGGGCACAACTATTTTATCATGATCACATTTGCTCTACTAGGGCACTTTTTATTACCTTCTCTTTGGACACCCCATTATAGTGGTGATTCCCTTCCTAAAGTATAACATTCTCCCGTTTCCTCTAATTCCAAGATCTCCACATTAAATCCCATGATGACAATATTTTAGTGTGCAACTTGTCTCAAGATTAATCAATGTCATAAGTGCACAACTTGTAATCTCAAATTGTGTACATTTATAGTGTGTCCCTTATATTTATGGATTGTATTTTTACCATTCCCCTCATCTCTAGGGCCTATTATACCTCTAATTATATTTTTATCATTGATGGTAATTACATGTGCAAGCATTAGCTCATTTGGATGTGATTTATTCCCTGGGTTAATCTCTCACATTCTCTTTTTAAGAGTCCATCCTTCTCTTTTATCTTAGTATGTCCTCTCAAGGGGGAATCATGGGTCTATCCTAATTTCTTCTTGACAACTCTTTTATCTGAAAAGACATTTCTTCACTTAACTATCTTGCTGCACCTTCTCAAATAGGGGTAAAATGTAGACATCCAATTCCTAACACCATTTGTGTTGAAATTGTCAATCTTACTTGAATTGCACTCAAATGCACATTTTAGGTCAAAATCCATAAAAAATCCTAAATGGCTTGAACTTGTCATTTAAAAGTGTTATTTTAGGTCAAAGTATCCATAAATAGGATAATGCAGTTTATGGGCTAGCTAACTTTGATCAGATCATTTTGAGTCAAAATGACCATTTTGCCATTTAGTGCTCTAGATCATTCTTTTCTTATAATTCATTGGTACATGCCACATACCTTTGTTATTTTATAATTAAAACATCATAAATGGGAATATGGTTTCAATGCATCTAGCATCACCTTCTAATTCTTCTTGAGTCAATCTATGACCCAGTAATATGACTTCCTCACCATTTTGATTAGTTAAGGACCAATTTTCAAATAATTGCACAAATGTTGATTAACCTTGCTTAAGGCTAATTAATCCAAATCAAGATATTAAGTGGAATTTCCATGAGATTTGTTGAATATTTCTTTTTGAAAATTGATTCTTATTATCTGCATCACCTAGTGACATCATCTATGGAGTGGCATCCATCAAGCCATAACTACATATAATATTAGGATTATGGGTCACCCATGCCTAGTTAATGCCTCCCATGCCTCTTTTAATGCCCCTTATTCGAAGGTCATCTTGATGATAATTATGGATTTAATTCCAAATATTAGGATTATCCTCAACCACACATCTCAATCTTAAGATGGACGGTTTAGGTTGATCCTGAATAATATCAAAAATCTATAAATAGAGAGGCCATGAACATCATTTCTAAGCTATTTTGGTGCAAGGTTGTTATGCTCAAATGTCTCCAAATCTTGAACATTTCAAAATTATAATGCTAAATTATTTCCACAAAGCTTCATTGATAGGATAGTTTAGTGATTCCACATCAAGATCCTAGGTTTTATGGAGTGTTCTTGAGGCATTGGAGGAGCTTAACACCATTTTTGACAAAGACAAGGATGCTTGATCAAGGGATAACATGTTTTTGAGCCACATAGGTATGGTGAATCCATTTAGGAAGTTAATATGGTGATTGATTTCTTTCATTTGTTTCTTGCTGTCTTTTGTAATTCCCATAGGAATAGATAGGTTTTGTTATTTAGTTCTTTATTCATGTTTCATTATTTATGGACTAATGCTTGACTAACTTGCTTTGTAATCCTCTCTATAGTACTTTAATGTGGATGTTGATGTATGGATATATTTTTATCCAACACATGTATTTAGATTTTGTTATATATGCTATGTGAAATATATGTGGAGTGTTTTACATGCATGTTAAAAAATAAAAAGGCAAAAAAGGACTTGGAAAAGTATAAGTAATAAAAAATAAATGTACTACACACTATGTCACAGTGGGAAATGTGTAATAATAAAACATGACTAAATATATTAAACCAAAATGGTAAAAAGAGATAACAAAATGTTTTTAAACCATGAAAATATTTGCACCAAATTAAAACAAATAAAATCACACTATATCATGTTAGAAGTATGAAAATAATGTAATAAAATGGAAGGTATAAAAAAATATGTTACAAATAATAATAATTAATTCAATCAATCATACTAAATCATGTTGCAAAGTATAAAAGAGAAACAAATTTGAAAAAATGAACTTAAATTAATCATAATAATTCAAGTTAGGAAGTATGAAAAACATAAGAGAAATGGTTGTAATCTTACATGCGATCAAAAAATTATAAAATAAAAGTAAAGGATCAATTAAGAAATCATAAAACATACTATATCAAGATAGGAAGCATGTGAATTATGTATAACTCATAATCAATCACTACTTATCTCAATTTTGACACATGTAATTCCATTGTGACTTGGGTATTGGAAATTTTTTTGAGGAAGGCTTCACCTTATCCATGGTATTACACTATAACTCACAAATGTAACACTAATTAGGCTGAAACAAATGTTAAAATATTTAAAATGAATGTTTGGAATGGTAATTTGGTAATTTGTGAAGAAGGGTTGGTCCTATTCATGGTCTTACACTAC
Organism: Torreya grandis; assembly: GCA_037957365.1. Taxonomy (NCBI): domain Eukaryota; kingdom Viridiplantae; phylum Streptophyta; class Pinopsida; order Cupressales; family Taxaceae; genus Torreya; species Torreya grandis. The sequence continues at coordinate 1,424,283 of JARHVA010003110.1, read as the reverse complement.
AACTCACAAATGGAATCCCTAGATAGGAGTGATCAATGAAGAAAACAATATTTATCAAGGGGAAATATTAGGATTATTTTAAATGAAAGAGGGAATGTAAAAATCACAATTTAGGCAACTATGATAAGACCTTAGGAAACACGAGGCATACTAAGGACATAGAAAAGACACTAAGTGATTAGTGACCATCACTATACAAAGGATACCCTGTTCACAATAAACACAAAGTTGTATATAAAAATAAGTGAGGTAAAAAGATTGACTCATTTTTATTTTTTAAAAAATGAAATTAAAATAGACCTACCTTCCAAAAACATGTTCCTAGTTCCTCGAGATCTCTTATAGAGTCATCGATCTACTAAAAATATTGGGTACTTGTGTGAGAAAGTAGGCAACACTAAAATATTTTTTATTCTTCTCCTTTTCCAATATATTGGCCTACCACACCTTAGTGGACCTTGAATATATCATTAATCCAACTATGGAGTTTGAGCTTTAATTATAAAAAGGAGATGTGCTTTGAATCACATCTTTTAATGTGATCTGATTTTAGAAATATTGAATGTTGCCTTTTATAGCATTTCATTTTGTTAAAATGATTTGGATTTTAATTTTTATGGATTTTAATATTACTCATCCATATAAACTTGGAATAATCAGCATGAGATATAAAGTGATACACCTGAATGAGTTTTATACTTTGGCTAAAGGAAGATAAGTATCTAAAGACATGACTGACTAAAATACTTAGGCTTACTTATGAACTAGTATGTTATCTAGATTTTCAACCATGTGTATGTTTATTTTGTGAAATGAAATATAAGTGTAATAAATGGAGATCCAAGGTGGACTGGTAAAACCACATGGTAAATAAGGATTACTAAAGGGAGCAAGGTTTGTATAACCAAGTCACAATAATGATTATCTATGTTATATATATAAGGTAGGAAACAATCACAAGAAAATAATAATACACATATATAAATAAATTAAATCATAAATATAATCATGTAACCATGAAAATAAAGATCATAAAGAAATAAAATGCCACCATATAATGTGAAATATAAAGATCTATATAAAATGATATAAAATTTGGCATATCATCAAATGATATAAAGTAGATATATATAAATAAAATAGAGCACATATACAATCCAAAAATGAATAAAAAAGTGAAGGAACACCATGTTGCATTCATAAATACTAGTAAATTTTTCCACAAACATTGTCCATAACAACAGATAGATCTTTATGAAGCTGGACCCTAATGGAAGTGATGGTCTCATCAATATTTAGTGAAAGTTGAGAAAATGACTAATAAAATATCCTTGATAGAAAATGTAGGCATGACTAAAGGATCATGCTCACGAGGGCCATTATGCATAGGATACTTAGGAAAAGGAATAATAGTGAATTTATGGGATGTGAATGAGCAACTGGTGGAGAATAGACCATAGGTAAAGGAGTATCCATGGGTGGAGGAACCAAAAGTGGTGAAGGGACCATAGGTGAAGGAACCATGGGGGAAGAAGGGGTATCCTTATTACATGGGTGACCTATGGGAGGAGATATAATAGGTGAAATAATGGTCATAAGGTGATCCTAAAGATGTTGTTGGAGGATGCAGTAATGATCAGTGTGATGGTTACTACATTGGTGCCACAAACAATATACCTCTCCATATTTGGGAATTTACTTAGGTAATACTTGGGAAGAGGTATAGCCTTTTCTATAGGCTAAGGAAGAGTAAGATGTAAGGTGTCAATATATTATCAAAGATTTTAATAATGTGTGGAAGAATGATTATCTATGTTATGGAAGCAATAGATATGTTTGTTAGTAGATTTTATGGGTGTACTAACAGAGAGAGTGGAAGTCAAAGCTAGGTAAGGCTAGTATAGTTTAAAATCTATAGTCTAATGACAAATGAATCTATGAATTTCATAGTATGGATAATTGACCCATTAGGTAAAGGAAGCATGTCATCACCCAGGGGAGGAAATGGTGGATAGAGTAGGTGAGGCTTGACTAAAGGAGAAAAATAATTAGAAGCAAGAAGAAACTTAGCTAAAGGTAGATCAAGAATAAGATCTGATCTAGGTTGAGCTAAAGAAGGAGCAAGATTCATAGAGGGCTTAAGGATAGTAGCAATATCTTAGGGGTAAGATGGATATAGGGATCATAGTATCTAGTGAATCAATAAGGAATAGTCATAACACGATCCATAAGCATGTTCCTAATAGGTTATTCATAAATTAGAGGTGTGTCATTTACCATCTCTACCCTACTAAAAATAATAATATTTTTAAAATTAATAACTATGCAAGATGTAATGGGATAAGATAAATAGAAAGATTGAAACAAAGAAGAATGATAACAAAGGATATTTGCAACTCTAGCCTGAACAAGACCTCCTAAAAATGGGTCATCTAAAGTATCACCATCATTATATTTGGGTGTATAAATATTAATGGTGAAAGTAAGTATGACCTTATCATCAGAGGTGGCATGATGAATAGACTATTGAGTCTTACTTAAGATTATGGGCATATCATTTCTAGGTGATTGAAGGAAGCATGGCTTCAAAGATGGTGGAAGCTAGGAAATGAGATGAGGAGAGATATTGCAAGTTTTTATCTTGAGTTTAATCTCATCTAGCTAATCATCATAATAATCTAAGAGGTTAGGTGGCATATTATTGATGAGTTTGAGGTGACCATGATAACCACATGTAGAGCTGATAGGGAAATTGAAATGTTGAGATTATTTGAACAGAACACTCAACAAGGGTTCAAGGGTTGGAATTTTTAATACACCATATTCTTGGAATTATTAAAATTTTTAAGGGTTAGTATTTCCTTTAATCCTATATATATCACCATTTTGAGTAAACTTGACACATGGGTAGGCATAAAAAGTGACAATCCTCATACGATGAGTCCATGGCTTACCAAACAAGATATTATAAGAGAGAGGTAAATTGAATAGCATAACCTTAAATTGAATAGTGATAGGTGGGATGGTAATAGAGATCTACACACAACCTAAGGGAGGAATTATCCTTTGATCATAACCTTGATGCATGTTGTGTGTAGACTTAAGATTACACTCAAATTATCTAAGGATTTTAATGAAGTCAAGAGAGGCAACATAATTACCTAAACCCTCATCAATAAAAGTATGGTTAACCTAGCTTGGATGTCACCAATTTGGAAATCTATAAAGAGGGTAAGATCATCCACATGAATAAAAATCTCATTTGGAATCATAGAAGCAATAGGAAATTTGAGAGAGAGAGAAGTGTTCATTATTTCATCAATGTGTATATATGTCTCTTCACATTATTTTAAGATGCTATATTTTGACCCAGATAAGGTAGCTTCACATCCTACTAGGGTAAGATGGGGGATGTTCATTTTGAATAGGAATTACATAAGGTATTTTTGATGATGCAAAAAATTCCACATGAGTTAGAGAAGGGAATTTAAGATGGGACATTGGTAAGATCCATGATAAGGTCCCACTCATCATAATCCATGACTGGACTACTAGATAGAGGTGCATAACATTAGAAGACCTCATTGAAAGGAGTATTAGAAGTGCATGTAAATTTGTGTTGATAGGACATGGTAGGTTTAATTAGGGGATAAATTGGTTGATTATCATGAGAGGATAGGGTAATTGATTTAGGATTGTCTTATGATAGATTTGAAGAAGTGGTATTAGAAGGTTTAATATTATTGGTGATCAGTGAAGAGGTTGGAGAAAATATATAAATGGTATGAGAGGTGTTATATAATAGAGGTGTTGGAATTTGTTTATAAAAAGAGATAAGGTCCTTTTATCCCAACTATGTTCGGTGAGTGTGGGAAGAATCTTGGATAACACAAAAAGTGTGAGATGATTGGTGTGTGTGGGTAGGATGAGAATCAATGAAAGAAGATAACCTTTGTATATTATTCATATTTAACACATTATATTTAAGATTTTGGTCTATAAGACTTTTAAAATTATTGGTGGAAGGAGTAGGTTTATCATTATTGTCTTGATGGTTTGGAAGAGGATCTTTATAAATGGCTAGATGAAAATTAGCCTAGTTTAAACATTGATTTTTAAATTGTGTTTTGTGAGATTTGAAGGTAATTTCATAGGATTTTTGATGTTTATGAGTGATATAATAATGATCAAAATTTAGGCCAAGGAGGAAATCCATAGTTAATTTACATAATTGCCTACAAGTCTCATGAGAGTGACCCCAATTAGCATGAAACCAATAGAATTTATTTGGATCATACCATGATTTCATAGGGTGAGTGGGATCAAGTTATAATATAAGAGGATTTGGTAGATGATTTTGGAGTTCCACTAAGGATAATGGCTTATGAACATTGATGAGGATGAGGGGTGTGGTTTAAAATGGAATCTTGTTCTAAAATAAGATCAGGAGCAACAACTTGAATATTATGAATGGTATCATAAGAATTAGTGACACCATCATTAGTGGCATGATGATTTTTATTTTTGATGAGCATGCAGGTTCCCATAAGATGTTGGGATGACTCAAACTGATGCATGAAAAAATCTTGGTGCTTGGATTGGTTGAGGGCCTCTTCTAAAGTTCATGGAGAGATAATCCTAACCAAATATTTCAACTTAGGATAGATATCATTGGTGAATAAATGAAATAGGTTATCATCTGCCATGTTGTGTTCACACTTATTAGATAAGGTCTTCCATTGTTTGATGAAAGCTTGTGTGGTTTCAGTCTCAAGTTATTTGTAATTAATAAAGTGAGCCAAGGTATTCTTAGGTAGGTCAAAGGTTTGAAATTATTCTACTAGATCATTAAATATATCCATTAAACTAGTGATGGATTGGGACTTTATTTGGTTATAAAAATCTAAAGCATCTCTTGAGAGGATTTTTGATAAGAGCTTGGTAGCAATATTTTTTTTTAAATTGACCTAATGTTTGCATAGATTTATAATTTTTTTAAGTGTAAGGTAGGATTAGCTATCCTATTATAACTAATGGTAAGGGTGATACCTACTATATCTATGTTGGAAATTTGAGGTGTAAGAGGTTCATTTTGAATATGTTTAATCATTTTGTTAACAAAAGGTGGCTAGGAAATAAGGTTTCTATGGAAATACCTAAGGGGGTTGGGGGCATTTTGATTGTGCACTCCACATGGAACCCATTGAGGGTGATTTTGGAGGTGAATAAGGTGATTCTAAATTTGTATCATTTAGTTAGAATTATTTGCTTGGAAATCATTCATTTGATTAAGAGTTTTCAATAAAAGTTGATGGGGTTTTGAGTGGTATTTTGATTAGTTTTCATGGATTGGGTAACATTGTGAGTAGTGGAATGCATGGAACAAGTGGATTAAGAGGTGTTGGTAGAAAAGTAGGAACTAGTGGCATGATTATCATGTGTTGCGAAAGATACACTAGTAAAAGGATTAGAAGAAAAAGAAGCACTAGTGCCATGGTTATCATTGGTAGTAAATGATGAATTAGTGGAGTTGTTGAGAAGGTTGGGTCTTGGAAAGGCCCACTAGATGTTAAAAATTCCATGTTAGTATAGATACATGGCATGGAGGTAGAATAAATCAAGGAAGAAGAGGACATAGTATGATAAGGGGTTAAAAAGAAGGAAGATATTAAGAGGCAAAGAAGCTATTTCCCCAAAATATATGTAAGAATGTGAGGGAAAGTGAATGAGATTCTTCTTATTAACCACTTATCATAAGGTTTTAAATAGTGTAATTGTTTTTTCCTCAATGTTGAAGAAATTCATTAACAAAGAAAATCATTTCCATAGTATATTATAATTCAGGCTCATCTTCTAAAGAGAAAAAAGGGTTACGAACTCAAGATAAATGAGGAGTCTCATAATTTATAGTGAGAGTGGACACATGCACATTAATTTTCTCTAAAGTGGAAGCCACAATCTATTTACAAGGAAACCTATTAGGATTGGTAAATTTCATCATATATCTTGAGTTCAACTCTGTGTTGTCCTCAAACAAGAATTTTATGATGAGATAAAAAGGCTAAAAAGGATGATGATGGTGTAAAGATAAATTCATAAAATAAGATATAGAGTCAAATTGGTTAGACATATAAGAATACACAATCATTCAGGTTGACTATTATTTTAGATAGGAAAACTAAACAAGTTAATAAGGGTACATAGTCATGCAGATCAATTGTGTATTATTTAACAAAGAATTGAATAGGGGATAAGAAGACACAGTCATTCAAATCAACTATTTACTACTAACAGAAAGGTAAAACACAATCTATAAGAGACAATATAAACCAAGATGATTGTGTTCTAAAATTGGGTAATTTTTTTTCAAGATAATTTGAAGCAAGAATGAAAGCAAACACACAAACAATTGGATCAATGTGATTGATCCAATTTGGTCACATAACATAAACCTTGCACCAACACTAGCCAATGCAAGTTTTGAATCATAACACATAATTAAATGATAAATAATTAGTCACCCTAAGTGTTATTATATTAAAAATAAAGTTTTGATTTTAATGTGATAGGAAAATTGGATGAAATAGGGAACTAGAAAATAGTCTAAAATTAGTTTCAAGACATTTGGGTTGAAAGGGATCTATATTGGCAATAGTACTAGTTTAGTAGTGAGGCCTACCCCATAACTTCATAATCCCATGATGATAAGGGTGTCAGGTGATTTACCAATATATACCATTAACCATATATTTATACTTGGCCAAAAAACCAAGTCAGCTTCCCCCTTGGTCTTGAAATCCAAGTAGATAGTCCTTGGGAAGATAAAATTTTAAATGCATTTTGAATGTTAAGTGATTTTTTAGTGTGTGAAAAATAATAAAATAGTGTAAATAAATCAGTAATATTAAATCCACCTAATTAGACTATGTGAGTTACTCTAAGCACGCAAATAACTAAAAAGAAAATGTGAATTAATTAATAGTAAATAGAAGTTAATTCCTTGATTAAGAATAGTATAGAGTCAGTTCAAGAGAAACTATATGCAAACCATATAGAATAGAGTCAACTAGGTCACTTCTATTTTGTGTAAATAAGCTCTTTGAGAACAAATTTAAATAGGTTGACTATGTCTCTCAGATAGAAGGTAGACTATATATTAAGTCAACCAGGTTGACCTAGTTAGTTGTATGTTTACAATTTTGAAGATTGTTAACTTTTAAAAAATAGAACTAAAGGAAGATCTAAAATGATAGAGAGAGGTGATAAAAGAACCTTGGTGGGATTGAAGATGATTTAGATTGCAAATTTTATGCCGTGGTGCTTAATTGATGCTTTCAAATTATACAAACTAGATCGATTGGTTCAACCAAGTTATAAAAAAACCTTGTATGTTGAACAAAAATAATGAACAAAGACTACTATTTTTTTTTTAAATTTTTCAATGTGGACTAATTAGCTACTAAAACTAAAGTAAATATAGGGTTTAGAGTTACTTGGTGATGAAGGTTGGCTACGAACCATTGATCAAACTTGTGGGAACTCATCTTTGGCTAGGGAGGAATGACCTAAAAATTATATTAACTCACAAAAAATGTATTAATAGAAAAATAAGTGAGATGCTTGGTAAGAAACTAGTCCCAAGAAGTGATATGCTTCCTTAAGTGGATGTCAATCCACATTCAAAATTTAAGTTTATAAATAAACATGAAATTACAAAGATATATGGATAGGATAAAAATAGACAATTCCTAAGATAATCTATAGCAAGATTAATCTGATCAAAGTAATTGTCCCAAAATTTAGTTGCAATATCAACATCTTCTTGAAGTATAGCTAATTGCTCATCAATGATTTCTTGATTAGGTGTAAAAACCACAATACAAAGACCTAACTCAAATGCAATGTCACTTTGATCAATAAAAAGGGTTGTGGGACAATGGGGAGATAAAATATGATAACAATGTCATGTGTGAATCCAAGTAGAGTCATCTACATATAAAATATAGTTTTCTTAGAAAATAAAATGCAAGTTTTTGATAGATTTTAAGACTAAAAATGCTATGAAAATAGATTGCAAGAATTTTTTGAAGGTTTAGTAGGGATTGATGTTGATATTTTAGGATCAACATTGATTTATATGGATTGATGCCAATTCTATGTAAAATTCTAAACTTAAAAAATAAACTATAATAATGACTTGTATTATTGATAAAATAATAAAAATTAAATGTAGAGTAGTGACAGACAAACACAACAGTCTATAGATTTAAAATGTGAATAAATTGAAGTATAAAACTTAACTTTTAATAGATAAAAACAAACTTGGACAAGATGAGTTAAAGAAACCTTCAAGAATTCTTTGACAAGCTTACAAATAGAGGTTTCATAGGATGGTAAATTGATGATGAAGTTCATATGTAGGTCGCAATGGAATTTTGATAGAGTTATGTGGTCTAAAATCATAATAACCTTCCTCTCAAGTCATGGAGGTCTATTGTGTATATATGGATTGATGTCGATCTGGGAAAATTAGTGTCAATCATAGAGGATCGATGTTGGTTAGCCTGATTTGGTAAAAAGTTTGTTTGGGTTGTTTTAAACTATGTGCCAAGTAAAGTGAATGAAACACTAAGCTGTTGCATAGGTTTTCAATGAGGGTAGGTGGTTAAGAGGATGGCTTGGAGGTTGGGAAAATTTCATTTTTATTTGTTTTTGGGCTTTTTACGATTAAGGATGGTAGGAATAGGGTTAATTACTATTTAACCATGGTAATTAGGTTTAATTAACCTATGTGGTAAAAGTAAATGGGGTGAGGTAAATGTAATTATTTTAAATAATTTAGAATGGGGGCCATTATGTTAAGAATAACATAATAATGTGATGATGCATCAAGTTAATACACAAAGGTGTATAAAACTAGTGTCTATATTTGCCCCTTTTTATGGAGTGGCATGCAATAGCAGGCCATGAGAAAAAAACTATAAAGTGTCTAATGCCCCAAGTTTATTGTGAGAAGGTATCTCCCCTCAAACTAAGCATTGAGAAGTGAGAAAAAAATGGATGATGGGTTTGAAAAATATGAAAAGTAAAAACACAATGTGGTGAGTAAAAATAGACAAATGGGTGATAGAAAAAATCAATCAAAAGTATGAATAGCACAAGGAATCTCTAAAATTTTACTTAATGGGATAAAAAGTAATGCAGGCATTAATGCCCCAAAGATCAAATCGAGTAACAAAATGACACAACTAAAATAGGTGGGTACAAGTAAAGGCAAACAAGAGAATAAAATATAGGAATGGTGGACCATAACATCTAGTGTGCATATGGTATATGCATTACCTATATAAAAATGTTTGTAAGATAAAATATACCTTAAAAATCTTATAATGGGAAGATGTCAAAAAAAGGGGGTACACCTTTAAGGAGATTAGAGAATTGACAATGGGTCAAAATCATTAAATCTAAATTTTAATAAGAAACAAAAATGGGATAGCTGAAGCAAAGTTAACAAGATGGGGCTTGGGAGCTAAACTGAAAGCATTTGAAATAGTCCAAAAATGTAAAAAATTAAGAATACAAAACAATCGATATCAATCAAAAAGGGATCAACATCAATTAAGGGAATTAACATCAGTCAAAGTGATCGATGTCAATCATGAGAAAAGCTATATATACGCATCTGATGTGGCATAAGGCTCATTTGGCTATTGATGTGAACAAGAATCCAAGAGCAAAATTTGAATTGTATCAACCTTACAAGTAGACATGAGAGACAATAGAGGCGAGCAAGAGTGGATGATGATGATGAAAACTATAGTATGAGGTAGTCATTTTGGGTTTAATTTAATAATTTATTTATATTTTGTTTTGTTTTGAGTTGTGTATTATAAATTTGGTTTGATAAGAAAATTGTGGGGGAAAAGGGGGTAGATAAGTACATGCTTTTTATTTTAGGAACATACAACCTAGGGGTAAATTTTTTTTGGGTTGAGAAACTCATCATCGATCCCAAAGGATCGATGTTGATCAAAAAAGGATCGACCATGACCTATGGGATCATTGTCAATTGGTATAAAATCAACATCGATCCTTAGAGGATCGATAGAAAGCAAAAAATTTAGTCATTTTATTAACTAAAAGGAAGTTTTTGATAGACACAAGAGTTGTTGATAATGAGAGATATGGTCTCTCCACTATTGGTGCAGATGTAGGAGTTTATGAGTGATGAAGACTGGGCACATCTCAAGGTAGTTAGATATGGAGGGATTCCTCATTATCATCATTTCCATTGAGATATTGACATGACAATGGCATTGCTAGAGTGGTGGGATTATACCACCAACACATTTTGGTTATCGATAGGTGAGATGATGATCACTACAGAGGAAATCTACCACATTCTTTGAGTACTAATTCTAGGTGCTCTTATATATACTATGGATGAGGTTGGATGAGTGGTAGTGTTGGTGCAATTATATGATGAGGATGTAGTAGACATTATATTATTTTTTTGGGGGTTCTTCAAGCCATTATATGACCAAGATCCTTTGGAGAGACTTGTGCTAATGATGATGATATTGGCACTAACTTGTTATATACTACCAAATTTTAGGGGAGGATGACTACCATGGAATTTTACTAGTGTTATAGTAGACATGGTAGAGTTTTAGATGGCTTTTTCTTAGGCTCCCACTATTAGGATAGATATATAGGGAGTTGTAGAGCTAGCATACTAGGCACTACTCAGGGCTTGATATTACATTTATATTACATTTTTGGGTGTATGAGCACATATGTATGATTCATCCTGTAGGGACTCTATGGACAAATTTAGGGAGATGGTGTATAGTGTAGCCTTCCTTTAGTGGAAGGAAGATATGATTGTTCCACATGAAAATAGAGTGGTGTAGGATCTAGCACACTATAGATAGGTGTTCAATGACTTACAAATAGGGGATGTTATTTGGAGGCCTTATGTAGACTTCCCAGCATGGCCTAGGTTAGTGATGGAGATAGGAGATGTGTCCCAAGAGATATGGGTACATGGATGATGGCTAGAGTAACTTGAGTTATTTTATTTGACAGGGTCCATTGATAGTTCAAGTTATTACAGGATGTTCCCTTAGCCCTATACTTATATAGGTGGGAGGATACAAAGTTGGATTGGTTGGCACCTGATACTACCATTATTTTGATGAGGCCACAAGAGGAGCCTACAATGAGTGACCTAGATGATGTCAGGTATATATATGATTACACCATTTGGTTTATATATGAGATGGTGAGGAGATAGGAGAGATCAGTTAGACCATGACATGGGGTACTTATTGAGGAGGTGAGGGAGGCTAAGGAAGATGAGGAGAGAGGAGAGGTAGAGTAGGAGGATATATATATATACACATAGAGGAGGCACCATTATAGGATGCCCCAGATGCACACATGGAGGAGGGACCTTTATAAGATGTCCCATCATATGATCATATAGATATAGCTTTAGTTATTATTGAGAGGGATAGTCCAAGGGCTGAGCTACAGGAGGCACAAGTAGCCCATGTTACACTATAAGATCAGATTACTATATTACAAAGTGATCTAGATAGCATGAGGGGGAAACATAATTAGGATATATAAGAGCAAGACAAATATAGGATAGAGCTAGAGTAGATGAGGTCTACTTTGGTAGAGAGACTAGCCCCAGACATTCTAAGATCTATCATGGTACCTCCTATAGATATGATACCACTCTGATAGTATAGAGATTTGCTTATGAAGATGTCATATTAAAAGAGGATAGTATAGAGGTGGCTACCTAATGTTCCTTAGTTTGATTCATACATGGATGGTTATCAAAGATCATAGAGGACTCCTGGGGGTATTACTAGTTTAGGGAGTATAGCAGGCTAAAGAGGAGATGATGAAGAAGGTGATAGCATTCACCTAACCAAGATTGAGTTCACTAAGTATAGCATACTGTATGGGTTGAGAGGCCCATTTCTATTCATATTATGATATTTGTATAGACATTATATGTATGTATATATATATATATATACACACACACACACACACACATTTTATGTTTATGTATGGATCATGTGTATTCATTTATGGATTTGTTCATAGTTATAGATATGCTATGCTTTTATGGATTCATGGATCTGATGTTTATAGATTTGGATGTTATGTGTTCTAATTTTGTTTATTTTTATCATGTATGCTATGGATGGATTCTATATTATGGATGTGATGGATTATAGATTTAGATGTTATGTTTTTAATTTTAGTCAGAGCTTATATATGTTGTAGATGTTTATGGATTGATGTAGATGTTATATGTGTGTGTGTGTGTGTGTGGTTTAATATTAATGGATTATGAGTTTGGGTTATGCTAAATAATAATTATGGATTATGGATTTTAGTGATTACAGTTTATGGATTTGCTCGACATTGACTTGGACCATAACCATAAAGATAATATTTCATAAACATGGCATATACATCCTTATCTAGATGATAAGAGGTATTGACACAACCTTAATTAGCTTAGAGCTTCGGCCTTGGTTTTTTTTATACTAGGACTATTATGCTTGTTGATGGGATGAGGGGGGATGTATTGATTTTAGAGATAACATTCTCCACACCATATTTCAAAATCAAGATTTATCTTTTAGGGATCAATTTTATGCTAACAAGTAGGTGGATCAATACAAGAAGCCTATAATTAGAAAGTTGATTGAAGCAAGAAACTTTCTCGAGATACTACTTTTAACAATTTATTTTATTGCTTTGTTGCTTTTTTAGGGCTTAAAAATGACATAATTTGAAAACTGATCAATACGGGAAGTTTTTTGCTTGATATCCAACCTTCAAAGGAGTGATCTACATTTTTAATCGTTTTACACAATAGTCCTTCAAGGGATCAGTCTATTATTTTGCCTTTATATATATATGATTACAACTATTCTTCAAAAGAGTAGTATATTTATTTAGCCCATTTTGATACTTTTGGTTTTCATTGCTTAATTGATTTTGGATCCCAAAAATAGTAATGTGAGTTGACATAAAAAGATACCTTCAAATAATTTCAATGAATTCAAGACATGGGGTGATGGTATTATCTTGGAAAATTAAAGACTTTAAAGGTGTTGGTGTAGAGGTTTACCCTTGCATGGGTTTTTAATACACCTATTTACTTTAGTTTGCTTATGAGGTTAATTAAGTCTTTATTAGGTAAGTGATGAACCCAAAAGTAATTAAATATAATTACTTATTAAGCTTACTTAGGTGGATGTCAATATTATGTTGACATACATACCCCCACTCACCCACACACACTCTCTCTCTCTCTTATTTATAGACCTCTTCTCCAAGGCATTCTATGTGGATATGAGAGGAAGCTTGATTCATTGAGCTTATTAGTTATGAGATGTGATAGTTTTGAGAGCTGTGAGAGTTGTGAACTTCATCTCTTTGTATAATAAGTTTAGCTCCATTATTGAATACATTGTGTTCATTTTATTCTCTCTTCTAGTTTCTAATTTCAACAATTGTGTGTGTTCTCTCTACAGTCACCAGTCTTGGATGTCTAATTCTGGATGATTCTCACATGGTATCAAAGTTGATCTAGATCTGAGGATTGTCGGGTATATTCTATAATTTTTATTAAATATTGTCTTTTTTTTGCTTTAGATTTGGGCTTAGAATCTTTCTAAGATTTATTCTTATTACAGAAGCTTGGCATCATAATATTTCTTAGAATTTAGATTTAATCTGATGCTTTACTTGATTTGCCACTAGCAATTTTCCTTGTGAAATTATATAAATCAAATCTATATATATATATATATATATATATATATATATATATATAAGAGTGATTTTTGGTATATGAGATAGCTATCTGCATCTTGAGTCATAAAGGACCTTTCCATTAAGTTTGTAAGGCTCGAGAAAGTCAAGATCAACTTTTGTTTCATCAGATTTGGAGATCTGAAACATTTTTTATGAGGTTTTGAAATTTGGATAAGGTTCCATATCCAGGAGGTACCAAACTTTTTGGACCACTTTTAGCCAAATATGACCCCACCATCACATTTAGAAGGCCCAAATCTATATAGTTTGTCAAATTTTCATTTCTAAGGCACATTTGGCAAGGGTTTGAAGTTGGAGAAAATCAAATCATAGATGTGATGGCCATTTGACCATCAAATTTAATCCACTGAAGTTTTTTGGAATCTTCTCTATAGATTCTACCAACTTTGCCACTAGATTTGGCATTTAGTAGGGTTCTACATTTGGTTGGAGGTTCACTAGATTTGGTGGATTTTTTTAGCAGACCTCCAAATTTGTCAGCATCTCTAAATTTAGTGACATCATTCCAAATTTAGTTTAGGTTTATTTTTATCAAATCTGCCCCCCTCATAGATGAGTAGTCTATCCTAGATTAGTCAAATTTAGAGGACCATATCTTGGTCATACGAGATCCTTTTTCAATTTTTTTTTTGATTTGGGGTATAATTTCATCCTATTCATATTGATGTAATTTTTTTGTTTTTGGTGTCTTTTTTCCCATAAATTGCATATTTTCATAGATGTTGTTAAGTAATCCTCATTTTTTATCCTTCTAGGGATTTGTTCGAGCACATACAGTAACATTTTTTTGTGCAATTTTTTTTGAAACTTCATTATTTTTATTTTTTATTTTTAGTGGTTTGATATATTTGATCTATTTCTATCAAAAAAATTACTTTATTTTATGCAGCCTTTTTTGGCATTTGTATTCATTGAAATCAAATCCACTTCATTGATAAGTGGTAATTATAAAATGCAATAAATTATAAAGTGATAAAATTTTTGGGGATATTACCTAAATAGTTCACACATTTACTTCTCCATGGATGCATTATTAGTAGAGTCTGACGTCCTCCTGCTTGCCTTGTTTGTAGTTTTCATTTGTGCCAATTTAGTGGATATTACATTGATTTCTCATATTTATGGATGCATTATCAGCTAATTCTAACATCCATTCATTAAGACATGTTTTTTCACTCTTGCACTAATTAATCTTACTTGTGTGGACCCATTTTTGGTTAATTCCAATGTCCATACTTAAAGCATGCACTAGTACTCAATCATAAGCATAGATTTCTCATTCCTTGGGTGTGATTTATTATTATAAACATGGGGGGGGTCACTATTGATTGTCTTAGAGAGTTTTTTATGGGCCCTACATTATTTCATGCACACATTCAATTTTTGTAACTATTACTTGTGTCCATATAGTGACTGCTTGCACAGATTGCTCTTATATTCTTGGATGCATTATCAATAAATCCTGACATCCACTTGAGTGTGCATTATCATTTGTGCACTAATTACTCTCATTTGATTGGACTGATTTTTAGTTTTGTCCAAAGTCCATTTCTAGAGCATGCACTTTTACTCTCAGTCATGGTCATGTTGATTCCATTTGAGAGATCCATATTAAGGAGAGTTGTTTCATCTCTAGTGATCCTTGTTGGAAAAGACAATTATGATTCATGGCATGATTATATGGAACATTTACTCATGGATCAAGAAATTATTCCATTCTTATATGGATATATTCTTGAGCCTATTGACCCAGGTCAATATAAGGATTGGGCCAAATCTTGTGACTGTGTCTATGGTCACTTGTTGTTGCATGTTTCATGGGATTTACACTACCATGTAGAGCATACAGAGTGTCCATGCACTATTTAGAGCATCCTACAAACCATATTTGAAGATCCAACTCAGAATTATGTCACACCTCCTCCTCCACTACCTATCATCTCTTTTGAGACAAATATACTCTCACATCCTACATTTATTTCTTATGATGACACATTCTAGGTGGACAATGCTCTTTCTTTTGTTGAGCCCCCCTAAAGGATGAGATTATTCTAGACCTTAGTTTACTATTGTATATTCTTCATTCATTCTTATGTAGATTTTTGCTTTTTTAGATCCTTCATAGACTTGCACTTTAGAGGATTTCACTATTTACAGTATGAGCACACATATTGTGAGCATTAATAGCTCATCACTTCCTGTGGACTTTCCTTTTTCAGTTAGTGAGTCATGTTCCACTCTTGATATGGACATTCTTTCAATGAATCTTCCATGTCATTCTTCTGACTGGTTGACCTCAGTGGTATTACCTTCAGATTCTCTGCACATTCTTACCAGACTGATGTCATAGGTATGATTTGGGCCACATTCAGATATCTTTGTACTTCTACCTACATCTTCCATTGTAGAATGGGAAGACTTTTAGTAGACACATCAGTTTCTTCATTTGCCAAAGGGAAGAAACATTGTTTGATACAGATGGAGCTTATATATTCTTTAGGCAAAGGATATCATCATCAACCTTCATCATCTTATGAGTTGTACTTGGAGTACTGATTGCTTTAACATCATTATTTTAGGGGATTTTTAGTATTCTTTTATTTTTTCGCTCTTTTTTTGTGGGGGGAGTGTTTTTTCCCACTGGGTTTTTTCCTTTTCTATAATTTATGAGAGATTGCATTATACATGGGTACCTTATCAGGCCTTATTGCTAGAACCCATTTTTAGCACTTTTTGTATCATCACCTACCTAAGTTATGCTTAAGGTGGGGTGTTGGTGTAGAGGTTTACCATTGCATGGGTTTTTACTATACCTATTTACTTTATCTTACTTAGGAGGTTAATTAGGTCTTTATTAGGTAAGTGATAAGCCCAAAATTAATTAATTCTAATTATTTATCATGCTTAATTATGTGGATGTCAACATACCTACCCCCACTCACCCTCTCTCTCTCTCTCTCTCTCTCTCTCTCTCTCTCTCTCTCTCTCTCTCTCTCTCTCTCTCTCTCTCTCTCTCTCTCTCTCTCTCTCTCTCTCTCTCTCTCTCTCTCTCTCCTATTTATAGACCTCTTCTCCAAGGCATTCTATGTGGATATGAGAAGAAGCTTGATTCATTAAGCTTATTAGTTGTGAACTATGACAAATTGGAGAGCTATGAACTTCATCTCTATGTATAAGCATTTTATCTCTATTATTGAGTACATTGTGTTCATTTTTTGCTCTCTTCTAATTTCTAGTTTCAATAGTTCTGTGTGCTTGCTCTATAGTCCCTGATCTAGGACATCTGATTCTGGATTATTCTCACAAAAGGAATATGGGAAATAATGATATGGGGTTTCTCCCATAATAGGTGAAACTTATCCATGATAAAATGCTATGAATAGAGCTAGGGTATTCCTATTCAAGGTTGGGGTTATAATGACTAACGGATAACCACATAATTCTCATATCATTATTTGGTATTTAGGATAGGTAGAGATGATAGTAATTTGGGATAATTAACCAAGATGAGTCAAGATATATTAATTATAAAAATGACATATATGTAATGCATTAAGAGGTTCATGCTCTATTTTACCATTAAGAGAGGCCAAACAATACGCCCCAAATCCATATTTATGGGTTATGATGTATGGTCAAAGCCAATTAGGAGGAAACTTACATCTTTTACTTCATTCCATATTAGTGACATGTTGATTTTATTTAAGTACAAGGGCTCCAATGTTATATTCTCATTATTTTACATATTGATTATATGCATGTTTTACTCATTCTTGATAAATACGTAAGTGATCAAGGGCTACCACACAATGCTCATCTAAGAGTTCAAACTAGGATAAATGTTCTTGACAAAAATCCTAATAAAAAGTGACGTCTTTAAGGGAAAAAAGAGAGGTAATTTGGACTTCTAAAGGGAATATAACTTCCGTACCATAGACTAGGGAAAGTTTGAATACTAGTTTGATATGCCCATAAGGTGAAAGGAATACAAATATGTCAATCCTTTCCATCTTCATTGATGACTTTGGTTAGGATTTTGACTAGAGTTTTATTAGATGCTTCTTATTGACCATTAGCTTGAGGATAGTAAGATGAGGAAAAACTTAATTTGTTTTTAAATGAGTCACATAGTGCTTGGACTTTCTTATTTTTAAAATATTTACCATTATCTATTATTAATCTATACGGAACTCCAAAATGACATATAATGTGATGATGGATAAAATCTACAATATTTTTTACCTTAGTCGAGATAAGTGGTATAGCTTTCACCCACTTGGTGAAGTATTCTATGGCGGTAATGATGAAAGTATGACACTAAGAGGACTTAGGGTTGATTTTCCCTATAAAATCAAGCCCCCATTGAGAGAATGCACAAAATTCCCTTGATACTCGAAAATTTTTTCTAGGTATATGACATAAGTTTGCATGTTATTGACATTTTACACACCTCTTAACATATGTGCAATAATCTTGATTCAAAGTGGGCCAATAGTAGCCTAGATGTAATTTTTTTAGTGATTATGTAGCCATTAAAGTGTCCAATACATGACCCATAATGTACCTCTTGAATAGCTAAGGTAGCTTCATGATTTTGGAGATAACAAAGAAGAATACCATCAAATCCATGCTTGTAGAGAACACCCCCCATTATAGTATAAAGGGTAGCTTTTTTTTGGAAGACACACCTATCACCTTTGGATAGATGGGGAGGAGATAATCCTATAGAAAAAATAGTAAATAGTTGTGTATACCATGGCTCCTCCTAGTTTTCCTTGAAATTATGAATAGATGGAAGATTGGTTCTTGTATAGGAAGGTTGGTTGACTCAACAAATAAGGAAAAATATCTTGGACTCCTGAGATGAGGATGGGATAAAAGAGGTAAGAGATGCCATATTATCAGTGAACTTATTAGTTGATATAAGAGTAGTTTGAATGGTATAATGTTCAAACAAGGATAAGAGATGATTGGATAAGGTCTTCTATCTTTGAAGGATATCATTATTTCATTGATATACACCAGTAATCTGATTGACCACTAGTTGAGAATCACCATAAATATTAAGTGATCTAACTCCTAATGTAAGGGTAGTTTAAGGGCCTATGATCAATGCTTCATATTTAGCCATGTTATTGTTGTAATCAAAGTCTAATTTAAAAAATAAAGGCATGGGAATACCTTAAGGAGGGATTAATATAATTCCTACCCTGCCTCCATGTGTACATTTGGACTCATCAAAGAATAGAGTCATTTGATATTCCAAAATTAACTAAGAAGTGGATGTGATAGATTCATCAGGGAATTCACAATTGATTGGTCAATTGTCTCTAAGAGGTGCTTCATCCAAATGATCAACAATAATATTCCCTTTAAAAAAAATTAGTGGAGAAATTCTAGATCAAACTCAGCTAGAAGCATAATCCATTTGGACATTCATTGATTCTAGTAAGGCTTAGAATATATGAACTTAAGGGGATCGATACTCATAATTATGTACATCTTATGGTTAAGTAAGTAATGATGAAGTTTAGAAGCTACAAGTACCAATAATAGGCATAGTTTTTTGATAAATGGATAACGTGTTTCATATTCTATGAGGGTATGACTTATATAATCAACAACTTGATCTTTATGATGCTCATCTTGATGGGCAAGCATAACACCCAGAGCATGATCTGTAGCCAAGATATAAAGGAAGAAAAGCTACCCTTCCTTAGTTGGAGTGAGGATAGTAGGGAATAAAATATAGTCTTTGAGTGCGTTAAAGGCTTCTTGACAATCAACATCCCATATAAAGTGACTATCCTTCTTTAATAGATGGTGGAAAGGTTGACACTAATCGAAGAGCTAGGAAATAAAATGATGAATAGATTGGATCTTACCTTGTAAACTATGAAGTTGTTTAAGGTTGGATGGAGGAAGAATCTCTAAAATAGCCTTGATTTTAGTGGGATCCACTTTTATTATGCACATAGAAATAATGAAACCTAGGAGTTTTCCCATCAAGAAACCAAAAATGCACTTTTTTGGATTTAGATGCACATAATACTAGAGTAGACAATCAAAAATAATCTTAAGTACAGGTAGGTGATCTTTGCAGAGTTTTGACTTCCCAAGGAGCTCATCTACATAGTCTTCAATAATTTTATGGATTATGTCATGAAATATATAAGTCATGGCCTATTTATAGGTGGCTCCTACATTATTTAGGCTAAAAGGCATAACATAGTAGCAAAAAGTTCCCCAAGGAGTAATAAATGTAGTTTTATGTTGATTTATTGGTGCAATAAGTATTTGATTTTAACCAAAGAAACCATCCATAAGGGATAAAATTTCATGGCCAACTATCAAATCCACTAATTAGTCAATGTTAGGGAGAGGGAAATCATATTTTAGATAAACAAGATTTAAGTCATGAAAGTTAGTATAGATGCAAAGTCCCCCTGTAGGCTTAGTGACTAGAATGATGTTGGACATCTGCTGAGGATAATCAATGGGTTGAATAAATTTAGTGGATAAAAGGCATTATAGTTCCTCTTTTACTAGGACTATGATACATAGATACATTTTAAGGAGTTTTTACTTCACCAATTTAGTATTAGGAAAGGTGACAATATTATGAATAATGATTACGGGGTCAATACCAGGCATATCAATATAAGACTAGGCAAATGCCTTACTATGATTTGATAGAAAATTGGTAAAATCTTAGTTTTCTTATGGATCTAAGGCTTTGCTAATTTTAATAATCCTTAAGGTTTATTAAGACCCAATATTAATATTAGCAGTGGCTTCATTTAATAATCTAAACATTTTAGCTAGAAGAGCATTGTGTAGATAAGAGTTTTTAATGCCCAAATGAGTCAAAATTGACTCATCATCTTGACACTAAAGAACTAAAATGGTTGGCGTATCATGTCCTATTAAGTTAGGATATATCAAAGGGATGTTTTAGATTTTTCCATCATGGTGGAAGACAAGGGGTTTTAAGGAGATCATATTGACTAAAAAATAGTCAGAAGGAATGGATACAACATCGTTGGCTAAGGAAGAGGTATCAGATGATGAAGATTACACTTCTTCATGGGATGGTAGAAGAATGGGTTTGGGAGAGGAATTAAAATCTTTCTCAAAGCCTAAGCCATGTTTTTTGTGTGGTTTTATGAAATCTCCTAATGTGACATCATGAGGACCTTGCTCATATTTACCCATGCTAAAGCCTTTCTAGGCACAATGATAAAGGTAGGTTTATGAAAAATTGGGTTTGTTAAGAAATGTGAAATTAGACGTCAAGGGTTTGGCATAGGTGTCATTGTTAGGTCCTAGAGTAGTTTGATCGATTCTAACATATATTAAGTGAGTGCATAACAAAGGTGGTCTAAATGGGATGAGCTCACCTAAGTTGGTTGAATACATGGGTTGTTTGTTAGGATGAACATATTTCTTAGGAGTGGGTATCATGTTAAGGGATAATAACTGGTATTCCTTTATTGAAATATGTTGTATCATAGAATCAATAGATTACTAAGTTAGTAGTTTTGAAGAGGAATAGTATGATAATTGAAGCTTGATTAGAAGATGAAGATGGGGCTATGCTAGATGAGGGTAATATGACATCATTTGGTCAAAAAGTGAATTTACATGATTTGAAGGGAAGAGGATTAGTGGGGATGGTGTGGACATGGCCTTCATGTTCAAACCTAAGGCACCGATGGATGGTGGATGTGATACATCACATTGTATGAATCCACATACATCCTAATAAAATATTACATTAAAATGTCCCTTCAATGACATAAAATAGTTCATGGATGGTACGAGGACCTATGAAAATGGGAATGATAACCATTCTTATTTTGGGTGCTACCATGTTATTAAATGCATGGAGAATTGTTGAGGATTGGAAAATAATGGTTTCTAGTAGTTGTAATTTTTAGAAAGCATGTGAAGAAATAATGTTGATACTAGCCCCATTATCAATCATAACTCTTTTAATTTGAGTTTGATTTATTTGATCTGTGATGAAAAGGGTGAGATCTTGATCTTCAAGTGATAAAAGAACAACCTCAAAATTAGTGAAACTAACAATCAAAACCATTTGGAGGGTCCCTATGAAATTTGACAATGGTTGAGCCTCACATGTTTAGACTTTAATAGCTTGGAGAGCTTCTATCATTGCTTGTCGATGTTGTGGAAAGTTTTTGATAAGTTCATATAATGACATTTTATAGGCATTTGGTGGAGTTGTTTTAATATGGATATTTGTACCAATTCCTTAGCTTCAATCAGGGTAGTTCCTGTAATAGAAATTTTAGGCTTTTGTTTAGATGGTTTAAGAATATTAGAGGTAGAAGCTCCCATAGTTAAAACCTTAGCTTTATTTTGATTTTGATTTTGAGAGTGAGTGGCTATATGGATGACATCAATGTGTAATAATGGAGGGTCTGAAGAGACTACTAACCCATTATTACTTATAAGATTGGAAATATTATGGGTGGGTGGAATGGATGGAATAGTGACCTTTTGTTTAGGAGTCTCATGATTGAGATCATCATTCTAGACTAACTATTAGATTATAGCCTTAAGGGCATTGAATTTTTTTGTATCATGTCATGGTACTCTATGATAGGCACATATTTCTTGATTTTTATACCAAGCAGGTCTTTGAGGGTGAAGGTTAATGGGTCATACAGGTGGTAGTGTAATGAGAGATGTATCCAAAAATTATTTTAATATCACAACATAAGATCCCTTCAAAGGGTCATTTTATGGTCTTATAAGAGGTTGTGGAATCTCCTTTAGCAATTTATTGATTGTTGGGTTTTGTTGTTTAGGCTTTATGGTAGGGATAACCTTAGGCACTTTTTCTTCAAATTTTTATGATGGTCCTTTAGCAGAAGATGGTGGATATATGGATAGAGATGTGGCTAATAATGGAGGGGGATTTTGTCTTTTCCCATGTATTTGACTTGATGGACCTTGACAGGGATAAAATATAGATGAGGACCTAAAATAAATGATGGAGATGATACAAAATGGACACATCCTTTGTTATTTCATATGTTAAAAAAAGAGGGGGGACTTGGACTAAGGTTTTTGAATTTTGATATTTGAAAAATATTGGCTTTAATGTGAGATGAGCTAAGGTTTTCTTTAGTGGAATACCAAGATAATTGTCCCAGTTATTGAGGATAAGATATTTACCCTTCTTCTTAATATTTTTGGGGTAAGGAGGTGTTGTGATAGAGGATGGTTTCAAAGGGGTTAGATTTTCAACTCTACAAGTATCAAGATGTGTATCTATGACATCCCAAGGAGTAGTTTCATTTTCCACTTTAGGAGATTTAGTGTGAGAAGATGAGGGAGATGGTTCACACAAACATTCCCATGTAATGAGATCAAGGATCTCTATAGTGGTTTTAGGAGTTGTTTAAATAATTTTAGGTTGACTCATATCAAAAGCATCTACCATAAGGAGATCCAAGATTGAATATTTATCTATAGATTATTTAGGTAATAATTGATCATAAACTATATCAATCATATGAGTAGCTTGATTTTGTGTTTCTATAGGATTAGTTTGGACTACGTTTGATGGGGATGGATGGTTTGGAAATGACTATCTAAAAATGTCAAAATATTGGTTGGAAGGAGATTTTGGATTGTCCAAATGAAACTCCCACTTGTAAATGAGGTTATATACCAATCATTTAAAGGATTGGAATCACTCTATGTCATGTCCTATTACCCTATGATAAGCATAAAACTCATCTTCTTTATACCAAGTGGGTTTAGGATGTGTATCATCAACTAGTCTAATTGGAAGGAGTTTAATAACATTTGCTTATAGGAGTTTATCTAATACTAAAGTATAAGGCTCTCCTATAGGGGTATATTTCTTAGGGAGAAAATGAGTAAGGCCCATAAGTTATTGCGTTTAAGAAGTGGAGGACCCCAATTGGTTGGATGTTGAAGGGGAATAAGTTTTTATAGTAACTGAATTTTCTACCCCTTTTGGTTTAGGATTATTACTATTGCTTTTGGAGGGGTCAAATTTGAAGTTTTTATTATTCAACTTAACTTTTCCCTCTTTAATGCCATGGAGTTCAAGTTTATGGGCCATGGTAAAGGCTTTGTCAAAAATATTAAAAGTTTGAATTTACAACATGGATGATATATCTTTTACATAAGAATTTGAAAATAATTCAATTAATTTTGTTTATGGCAAGGAAAAGGTTAGTTAGATGATTAAGTTATGCCATCAAGCCATAAAGTCTGATATGGATTCATCATAAAACTATCTAATAGCATAAAGATCTATGATAGTCACTGTTTGAGTAAATATTAATCGATAAGTGTTTTAAGAAAATTTGGGCCAACTACCCAAAGGAAAAGAAAGAATGTTGGGGAATGGAATTGTACCAATCTAATACAGATCATACTAATGATATGGGAAATGTTCTAAGTAGGAGGGCATCACCATGTGCTATAACATAGCATGCATGTCAAAAGGCTCTAAGGTGTTGTTGGGGATCTTCTTTATTTTGGAATTTAGTAAACTTAGGAAGCTTCCATTATGAGGGATACAGTTAGATAAGGATAGAGGGATGGATTGGCTCATTACAAATTTTCTCATATTATGTTTGAGGTGGAGGCTTCCAAACTATCCATCCTATTCATGAGGATGTTTATGAGGTTTGCTTGAGTGTTACTCTGAGGCACATTCCATAAGACACCTAGTTGAAGGGTTTGATAATTTGGTAAAGGAAAAAACAAGGGTTGTGAGGAAGGATGTCCAACTATAGTGGATATAATGGGTTGAGATGTCACCACATATTATGTAATTTGTAGTGAAATATTTTGCTATGTAAAAGGTTGGAAGTGGTTACCGATGGTTGTGATGAAGCCATGTACTAGGTAGCTAAAGAGACATACTGTTAGGGAGGTTATGTTAAAGGGATTTTTTGTGTGTGAGGGATTTGTGGTGTGTGTGGTAGAGTTTGATAACTATATGCCAGATTTGTTATGATGGGTGGGAGACTTGCAGGAATTGATACTACCAATATTTGAGGAGGAATAGTGGATATAGGTTGAGTGGTATTTTGAACCTAAGTAATGGGGGTTGAGAGTTGGTAGATACTATAGGTGGTTGGTTTCCTAGAGGTTGCATCACCTAGGTATAAGAACCAGATGAAAAAGATTTGGTGAAAAAGGTTACCATGGCCATGGTGAATTCTTCAATTTTCTTAGTTTCTTCAAAAGGCATCCCATATTTATATCAAGGATCTTGCATATGGGGGAAGGATAAATATGTATTTCTCAACTACTAATATAGTAATTAAGATTAATAGAGTTATTTTATAATATTTCTATAAAGGAAGGATATCTTTGAGGATAAAAGTGTGGAAACACAAGATTCTCAAAAGATTCAGAGGTAGAGGAAAGACTAGGTGTATGTTCCATAGGACAGGATGTAACACTCTCCTAAAATTCTTTCTTTGACTGTTGCCTAGTTAAAACCATGAGATAAAAAAGATTAAAAGAATAAAAAAACATTTTTTTTTAATTATCTCACTTTTAAATGTGGATGTAAAGATACACACAATTAAATCATTCTAAAAGTTTTTTTTTATCTATTTTAACTTTAAGATGTGAGAAAAAAATGAAAAAGGATAATGAGGCTTCTAAGAAATGGTAATCTAAGGATGTTTTTAGGGGTTTTTATTTTTTCACTCAAAGGAAATATGTATTGGTATCATTACACAGCTTGATACTTGGGGCATGTTCCTCTCACATCACAATCCCACAACTAGTGTGGGTGCTTAGCTAAAATATACCAATTGTCTAGAGATTATACTCAACTAGAGAATTGAGTTGGTCCTCCCCTTGGTGGTGAAATCCAAGTAGGATCATCAAGAAAAAGGTTGTCATGAGGTGATGAAATCCCTATCAGTTTCCTTATGTCAGGTGTTTAGATGTGTTAATTCATATTTAGTTTTGGTTTGTGTGTGGATAAAGTGATGACTATGATATATTTTTGCCTAGATATTTTATGTGAAAGAACCTAAGTAGGAAAGATGGATGTAGTATAGTTTAACCTTAAAAAGGAAAAATGAAAATTTAATGCTTTTTGGCTGAATGCAACAAACAAAGGGAAAGAGACAAAAATTCAAAATTTAAATTTTTAACAAGAAAAATGAGACCTTAAGGGTCCCAACGGGTGTGCCATAATGTTTTAGTATTTTTTCATTTTTTCAATGTGGATTAATTAGCTACTAAAAAAAGGTAAATACAGGGTTTAGAGTTACCTAGTGATGAAGGTTGGTTATGCACCATTGATCAAGCTTGTGGGAACTCCTCCTTGGCTAGGGAGGAATGACCTGCAAATCACATTAACTCACAAAAAATATATTAATAGAAAACTAAGTGAGTTGCCTATTAAGAAACTAGTCCCAAGAAGTGATACGCTCCCTTAAGTGGATATTAGCCCACATTCAATAATCAAGTTTATAAATAAACATGAAATTAAAAAGATATATATGGATAGGATGAAAATAGACAATGTTAAAGATAACTTAATCTGTAGAAAGATTAATCTGATCAAAGTAATTATCCCACAAATCAGTTGCAATATCAACATCTTCTTGAACTATAACTAATTGTTCATCAATGATATCCTAATCAGGTGTATAAACCATAGTACAAAGACCTAACTTGAATGCAATGTCACTTTGATCAATAAAAAAGGGTTGTCTGATAATGGGGAGATCAAATATGCTAACAATGTCATGAGTTAATCTAGGTAGAGTCATCTACATATAAAAGATAGTTTTTTTTAGAAAATAAAATGCATGTTTTTTATTGATTTTAAGACTAAAAATGCTATGAAAATAGATTTTAAGAATGTTTTGAAGGTTTATTAGGTATAGATGTCAATCCTATAGGATCAACATCAATTCATATGGATCGATTCCGATTCTATGCAAAATGCTAAACTTAAAAATAGACTATAATAATCACCTGTATTATTGATAAAATAATAAAAATTGAATGCAGAGTAGTGACAAACAAACACAAAAAAATTTATATTCAAAATGTGAATAAATTGAAGTATAAAACTTACCTTTTAATAGTTTAAAATAGACTTGGATAAGATGAGTTAAAGAAACCTTCAATAATCCTTTGACAAGCTTGCAAGTAGAGGTTTCATAGGATGGTAGATTGTTGATGAAGCTCATACATAGGTCATAATAGAATTTTGGTAGAGTTACATATTCTAAAAGCATAATCACTTTCCCTTAGAGCCATGGAGGTTTGTTGTGTATATATGGATTGATGTCAATCCAATAAAATCATCATAGATCATAAAAGATTAACGTTGATTATCCTAATTTGGTAAAAAGTTGGCTAGGACTATTTTAAACTATGTGCCAAACAAAGTGAATGAAACACTAAGTTGTTGCATGGGTATTTGATGAGGGTAGGTGGTTAAGAGGATGGTTGGGAGGTTGTGCAAATTTTGTTTTAATTTGTTTTTGGGATTTCCATGATTAAGGATGGTAGAAATAGGGTTAATTACTATTTAACTATGCTAATTAGGTTTAGTTAACCTATGTGGTAAAAGTAAATGGGGTGAGGTGAATGTAATTATTTTAAATAATTTTTAATGGGGGACATTATATTAGGTATAACATAATAATTTTATGATGCATCAAGTTAATAAAAAAGGGTGTATCAAACTAGCATCTACATCTACTTAGGTGACAGTGTTTTTTGACTTGTATTTTGATAGAATAAAATAGCAAATAAAGTCTTCCTGTTCGATAGTGTATGCTAATCTAGAACTTAAAAAGAATATTATATCAAACTGATCGATTCAGTAACTTGTAATTGATGAATATTGACACAGAAAAAATATAGTCATTTTGAATTGACCATGTGTTAAACCTATGCATATAAAGTTAGAACTCTATTTACTAGTTTGATATAGTACTATAAATATAGAAAAATATAAGAAAATTATTAGAATGATGGAGTGAAATAAAAATTGCATGGGCTAGATTCATGTCAAGTTCACCAAAATGTATGAAAATGGAAATGTAACTAATCTATAAATCAATCCAAAGCCTTTAGTCAATAAAAAATATGCAATAAACCTAACTAGGTCCTATGCTTTCATATTCACTAAAATAATAAGTCTAATATAGTGCTCACCAAAGCTTGTGACACAAAGTGGGGATGATAAACAATAAAATAAAAAAATCATAGAAGACATATTATCACATCAATGTATATGAGATCCTAATGCATGAGAGAGAAATAAAAATGCATATATATATATATATATATATATATATATATATATATACACTCTTACAAAGGAGGAACAAAGTTAGGAACACTTACCTTTGAACATGAACCTGTTGAGCCTCAATCTCTCCCTTGGCCAAGGTGCTTCACAAGAGGTTGTTGTGGTATGTAAGGATGACAAGGATAAATTATCTCTAGGATACACAACCTATCAGTGCATCCAAAATACTTCTCCACAAGACAAGATCCATATCTAGAAAAAAGTATGAAACCCTAAGCTATACTCCTCAAATATAATGGTTGATAACTAGATGCACAATATATATCTCTTCTTATTCTCTTCTCAAATGATGAAATGAGTGTGTATATATATCTGAATCTAACCCTAATCCTTTTTAAAAATTTAGTTGATAAAGTCAACCTAATTTGCTTTTTATCTTTATTGACAAAAATAGATTAGGTCCTAGTTTATGGTAGCCAAGGGATGACCTAGACCATAGGGTGAGTTTTGTCTAATAGAGTATAGGGTCGATGGGTTTGATAGTGTATCATAAACCATCAAAAAGGATTTTAACCTAGGGAAGGGATAATGAAGGTGGAAAATGACTAGAAGAGGGTGTAAAATAGGAAGAAAAGCTTAGTGAAATGTTTTTAGGATCTGGTTGGAATGATAATAAGTGGTAGTAAAGAGACAACAATCCTAAGAAGTACCAATAGTCTACTCACCCCTTTCTCATTGCACCACTTATGGCATGCACTCAAAGAGATTGAGACTTAATAGGTTTTTGTAAGAGAGAAAGCATTAGTAACTGATAAATTTTGAAAATATTATATATATACACTACCCACATTTATAGAGAAACCTACTAAAGATCCCAATCAATTAATCTTTGAATTCCAAGTCCTATGTCAAACGTATGACTATAAAATTGATAGTTATAAGTTAAAATTGTTTCCTTTTACACTCAAGAAATCAACCATGAGATGGTTCATGGTCTTAAATATAAAATCCATATTATCATGGAATGAGATTGAAACCGAATTCTTCAATTAATACTAAGACTACTATAGGGGAAGGGACAATAAAAAAATTTAGGATAAAGAAATATGAGGATGAAAACTTAGAAGATTACCTTGACCATTTCTAATTCATTCATAGGAAATGTGCATATAAATTAAGTGATGAAGTCTAAAAAACTATTTTATTAATAGGTCTTGATGATGATGTTAGGAAATACATGAACCTTATGGGGAAATGAGACATAAACAAGATTGAAATCAATGATATAGCTAACTTGTGCAATAATTATTCAAGAATTAGAGGGAGTGTTAGGAATATGAAATCAAGAAAGAGTGGTACTGATGTAGGAAAACTCATAGAATAATTATCCAACCTCAAGATAGACATTTTAGTGTGATTAGACACTATGATAAATGGATTGTAATCTAAATCCAATGCTACTATGGAACCATTAGCCATGTATTACCCTAAGTGTAAGTTGAAACATGCACTCTGAACATGCACTCTGAGATTTCCATCTAGATAGGATTGATATGTGTGGGATATATGACGCAAATGATCATGAGACCAATAATTTTACCTTCCTACCTATCCTCAAAAATTAATTAAAATAAAAAACCCAACCAATATTAGAGCTCAATTACATACAAAGGCATGTAAATTAGATTTCCCATAATCAAAATCAAAACCATTTTGGTCCTAGAGATCTTTCTAACCCATGGATGATGTCATAGGTTGGAAAATAAAATCTCAAAACATGGGGACCTACACCATGGGGCACCCCAAAGTGAACACCATATCCATGGATGCCTTAGCCCCACCAATGGCCTTAGATGCCCCAACCTAATCTTAAACCATGGGAAAACCAAAAATGGATTCCCTAATAGAAATTTAATCAACAAAGAAGGTTTTGACAATAATAAGTGTTGATTCCTCTACCTACCACTCAATTTCCATAAATAGAACAAGCGGTTCATCCTCAAATACCTATATAGACTATAAAAAATCCAAAGAATAGGTAAGTAGTTGTTGTAAATGGAACTGAGAAAGAAGGTACCTTAGGAGTTGGTGTCATTAATTGTGTAAATGTATAGTTGAGATTAGACAAGACATTGAGCAATCCTCCAATCACCATAATAGAAGTCATAAATGATAAAAAATACCCTTATATTGAATAAATTAAATAAAAAAATTGAGGAAAATGAAAGGCCTCAAGAAGATACTATAGTTCATTCAACCATACCATTTATTGAAAGACAAAAAAAAGGGAATAAGGGTAAATCTGATTTAGTCCAAGAGCTAAGAATTTGAACATTGAAATTCCATTACTTCAAGTTATAAGATATATTAGTAAACTTAATAGAGTCATTAAGGGTTTATGCATAAAAATTCTAGGTAAAAATAGATAGTATCCTAATACAATATAGGTAGATGGAAAAATCATTGATTTACTAGCAGGTAAACTCCTTCTACCTATGGGCATCCTAGAAGTCCTACCATTTATATAACCATAATAAGAAAGGAGATACCTAATGTACTTGTGGACTTAGGAGATGCCATCAATGTGATGATAGTAGAATCTTTAAAATCATTATCTATTACAAGGGTTCCACCTACTTTTACAATCCTACAAATTGTAGTTCAGTCTATTACCAAACTTGAAGGAACTATAGAAGATGTTTCTATGATAGTATAATCCTATGAATATCTTGTATATTTAATTATAATTCAACCCAAGATAAAAAAAACTTGGATATCCATTAATCTTGGGAAGACCTTGGTTATCCACAATTACAACATTAATAGACTATAGGTTAAGAGACACAACCATTTCAAATGGATTAAATCAAAATAGATTTCTTTATATCCACTATAAAAACCATCTACAAACCTTTCATATCACCCATGGGTTGATGAACCTGAAAAAAATAATAATAGTGTATCTTCATTAGCCATGGTAACAATTAAATATCACATGAATTAATTAGTGGAATATCTAATATGGAATTTGGAAGAGCCTAGTCCAACACCAAAGTTTGATAGTCTAGCTCTAGAGTCTGATAGTTTGGATCTAAAACTTATAAGACAAAATATAGATTTTATTAGCATAACTTTGGAGTATGAGACATTTTTATTTATAGAGAAATTATCTATTTCATCCACTCATAATGACATTTATGACCATAGACCCATTCAACAAAACATTTCCAAAAGGGCACAAGACAACCAAGCTACATTTTAAACAACTTTTTGTTGTCCATTAGCAAAAGTAATTACACATGTGGAGAATTTATTTAAATATGTCACCACATTAAATATGATGTTACCACATCCCTATCCTCTAAACTCTTTGATGAGTGAATTAGGTAGGTCAAATCCATCTACCTAGAGACCAAGCAAATAGTTGTCTAACCTATACGAATTCTAAACATAAATAACTGGTTAAATGATGAACAATAAACCAAGGTTTTTGATGTAGATATCTAATTCATAACACCATCATGTTGAAATTATCAAACTTACTCAAAATATTATGACAATGGAGAATTTGGACCAAAATCACTAAAACATGTTAAATTATTTGAGCTTATCGTACACAAGTGTTGATTTAGGCTAATGTATCCCCAAATGGGGCAATGCATTTTATTTGATTATTAAATTTTATCAAATCATTTTGAGTCAAAATGATGAAAATGCAATTTGACCCTATGAATCACTAATTTTTTCTAATGTGCATGTGTTATTTCATGTCAACAATGTCTTAAATGGGATATTGGTTTGTATGCAACTAACACCTTCTTTTAATTTTACTCTAGTCAAATTATGACCTAGTAATATTACATTTTGACCAGTTTGATTAAATGGGAAACTAATTTCCAAAAAAAATCACAAAATTAGATTAATCTCACTTAGGCAAATTAATCCAAATCAAAGGCTTAAATGAAAAATTCATGGAAATTATTAAAGATTTCTTAATTGGAAATTGATTTCTAATATCTACATCATCAAGTGACATCATTTTTGGGGTGGCATCCATAAGCCATAAATGTAATAAATATCAGGTTTAAGGCCTCCCATGCCTCTTTAACACCCCTTCTAACTATTTATGAAGGTATTTATGATTTGAGCCTCCAAAATTGAATGGATTCTTGGCCACACATCTTGATAATATGATGGATGGTCATGGTTCATTTTAATCAATTTTAAAAATCTATAAATAGGAGGCCTCTCTCTCATCTTTTTAAGCTCTTTTGGTTTAAACTTATTATGGAGAATTCTCTCCAAAATTCATCTTTGTGTAGTGTTATAATGCTTAATTTATAATAGGATAACTTCATTATAGGCATAATATTGATAAAATATCATGATCCTAGTTTCATTGGTGCACTTGAGATGATGGAGGAGCAAGCCACTCATCATTGCTAAAGACTCGAACACCAAATCAAGGGAAAAATCATGTCTTGGGCCACATTTGGAGGTAGGGTGCTCTTGGAAAGGTTTGATGTATATTCCTTATTTTAATAGCTCTTAATTTACATTTACAAATCCCATTAATGGAGTTGGCTTAGTTGCATTTCTTGAGTTTTCTTGACTAATGTTTGATCTCACTTTGAATTCCATCTCTACATCTTAGCATGCCTAGTGGAACCACACATCCCATACAATAAAGGAGACCAACTTGACATTTTTATATTTTCTAAAAAGTATTAAGAATCTCTAAAAATCAAATTTTATCATTATTTTCCCTGTGTTTTTGTTGATACATAGTTTACATAGTGACTGATATCTATTTACTCTAACCAACATCGATCCTATCCTAACCGGCATTGATCCATGTGCAGAGGTAGAACATAATAGAAAAACTTGGTTTTTGAATTCCCTT
This sequence comes from Torreya grandis, assembly GCA_037957365.1. NCBI lineage: Eukaryota > Viridiplantae > Streptophyta > Pinopsida > Cupressales > Taxaceae > Torreya > Torreya grandis. The sequence goes on along the minus strand of JARHVA010003110.1, from coordinate 1,391,191 downwards.
GAGGTGTCTATTTTTTGTTTTGGGTTTTTACAAACTTTATAAGTCTCTATCTAATCATTTTGTTATAGGATCCAAAGGTTTTCTAGAGATTTTATACTTATTTGGGATAAAATATATTTTTTGACAAAACATGTTTTGCCTAAGGGTTCATAGGTAATCAGTGTCATTTTTTATCGACCATCATCGATTCTATTATAAATTATATCAGTTTTATTATAACCAACATTAATCACTATGGACCGAAGTTAGTCTTTATGTAACAAAAATAGAGAAACCTAAGAGCAATTTTTCAAATCTTGATTGTATCATTAATAATTGTACTTCAAATTAGAGATAAACCCTCTAAAAATTGTAGGTCACATGCTAAAGAAAAGGATAATTTTGACATTATTTTAATCTTGAACTTCTCATTTGGTGCTTAAAATGAATTTAGAGGTTTTATGCTTAGTCTGTTTGGTGTAAGTTTTAAGTTTTGTAACTAAGGCCAAAGGGCCAAGAAAATTTCATAAACACTTGCATTTGGTGCATTAAAGTAAACAATTATTTGTTTTATGCTAGATCTTTCATACTTGTTTGTTTTTCACAATATGAAGGATGCATGTATGCTCTCCCTTGTCCCCTTTAGGTAACTTAGGTGACCAAAAGTGTTATTTTATTTGTAATTTTGCCTTATCTAAGGCATAAAAATAATGTTGTTGAGGATCTCTCCAAAACCTATATGGTTTGGGCGATCTAAATACAACCTTTAAAGTCTTTTCACTTGTTCATTTATTTTATGCAACTTGGCTTGTGAGTGGGAGTTTATATCCTCCTCATGAGTTCTTTAGGGAAGATTTAATCCATGAATTCATCTATTGGCATTGTTTTAAACTCGATCCAAAACAGGATATATAGATCATAACACGTATACTACAATTGCCGGGGGGATGAATGGATAGCCTCTCTAATCGTAATGAAGACCCACTAAGTCTAACTAACCAGGGGATTCTACTAAGAATTATATGGATGGAATCACTATGCAAATTAATAGACCCTTGTATAGTAATTTATTTGATATGAACTCAATTAACATGATACATATCTAGTGTTAACCACACTTAGGACCATGTAGATGATAAAAATTTTAGTTTTAGAAGAAATCCACTTGTCGTGGACATATTCTTGATGCAGGGCGAGTAGCCTAAAGTTATATGTCGCCATATAATATCTTGAGAGAAGGGGGTGTAAAAACCCTACTACTTCACACACTTTTATTTTTGGATTAACACTTAAAATCCTCTCAAGAGAATGTATATAGATATAATTTAGTGATACAAAGCAACCTTGTTAGTTTTAAGGATTTGGATGTTATACTTAGTTATATTTTGTCATTTTTCCTTTACTTGATTGGTCTTGTTGAGTCTAAAACTTGTTTTTAAACCTAAACACGTCAACCAAACACATTTTTTATCTACCATTTTATTTAAACAAGGAGGCATTATGCTAACCAGATCAAAATCATCTTATGCCTTGTTCAAATCCTCATTTGAAATATTATGTTTATATTATCTAAAAAACATTGTTATTCTATCTATTCAGGTCTAAACCATTCTTAAAAAATCTTTAATTCTTTCATTTTTAATTCAAATTCAAAATCTCACCTTTCTAAGTTCTAGGCTAATGTGTTAATCAATTTGCCATTTACACTTGGTTTGAGTTAGCTTACGTATGATTTCCCATTTGGGTAGAAGGTCATTTTATAGACTTATAATCATTTGATCATTGTGAACTTAGCTTATCTTTAGTATCAATCACGCTCTATGTTATAGAACCCATTCTACTTCCTATTACCATGTGGTGGTATTATGCTTCCCATTTGGTTTTAGTGTTATACTTAGGAATTATTATGTGTTTTCACATCTTGAGGTTTTTAGTTTGCATTATTAATTTCCTCATTAGAAAGACTCTCTTTTTATTTTATAGTCGCAACTCATCAAAGTTGCATCTATATTTTATGGTATTGACATATCTTTGATCTACATTTGGTGTACTAGTATGCACTTTGGGTTTTAGAGTTATCATACCCTCTTCCAATTTGATGATTTCAACCCACCAAAGTTGAGTAATTCCATGACCATTTATTATAATTATGTGTTATTATGCCACTTTTATTTTATTATAGTCTCTTTTTACCTTGTCATTTATTTGGAGAAAATAAAAAAACACCTTGTTAATGTTTGTAAAACATTTTCCAAACCTTTGTAAATGTAGAGAATAACCTTCTAGACATGACATAAAGGTATACTTATAATAGGGTCTCTTATGGACCTAGATATGAGGAAGAGCATTTTTATGATGGGCATGAACACTTCATTGTGTTTATGATATCACCATATTTGGGCCTAGTATTTGAATACCAATGCAATCTATGCCAATTTTTATACAGCATCCCTGTCCGTCTCCTTCAGCTTGTGTGAGCAACCAAGAGCCACAATGCTCAAAGGTTACCATTATAGGTTATCCTTATACTTTAAATTGTGTGAGTAATCAATCTGAATAATGCGTAAAGGTTACCATTTTAGGTTATCCTGCTTAAGCTTGTGCACAAAATCAAACTCCACAATGCATGAAGGATACCATTTTAGGCTATCCTCCTTTAGCTTGAATGAGACATCAAGATCCATAGCACGTGAAGGTTACCATTTTAGGAAATCCTCTTTTGGCTTGTGTGAGATACCAAGCTCCACATCACCCCATCATTACCATTCTCATGGCATTACCAATATTTATTGAGCCTATTGTTGAAAAACATCAATTTGATGAACCAAATTTTGCTTATCCCTTTTTCGATAGTCTAATTTTTGGAGATCCCATTATTGAACCATGAACCATTATTCATCCTATACCAATTCACCACTTTAGAAAATTTGTACTGATCTTTGAGCCTCAATAGAGCCAACCATTACCTTTTCAAGAGCCATCTTGTGAGGAATAAAATGTGTTCAAAGTTGATATTTTATAGCCAATTGTAGACCAAGTCCATGATGTTATTATTGAAACACCCATTTATGATGAGTCAACTTGTGATGAATCACCCATTGATATTTTACCTATTGTCAAGGAATATCACTCTGATGATATAGTCTTTGTTGAGTTAATTCTTAATGATTATAACTACCTTTAGGCAAATCATTACCTCAACCATTATCTTATTTTTAAAAAGCCTCATCCCTTTGACAAGCTAGTCTTTACAAAGTTATCTCTTGATCTTTTTCCACTCGTTGATGAGTCTCATTTTGATAGACCAATTTTTGTCAAGTTATCCCTCGAGTGTTTCCCTCTCTTTGAGGAGCTTCACCTAGATGATCCAATCTTTGTTGAACCCTTCTTAGATGAATCAATTTTTATAGAACCTGTTCTGCCATCATAGGATATTATTTATCAAAAACCAAGATTTCAACAAAACATCATTATAAAAATAACCATATTAGATGAAGAATCAACATTGATGTTAGGTTACCTTTCTAAATTGACATTAGATTTAGTATTAGAGGAAGAATCAAAATTAGATTCAGGTTCCCTTTCTGAACTGACATCAGTTTTAGCATTAGAGGAAGGATCAGAATTATATTCAAGTTTCCTTTATGAATCAACATCAGATTTAACATCAGATGAAGAATAAACATTAAAGTTAGGTTCCCTTTTTAAAATGATATTAGATTTAATATCAGAAGTAGATATAATCATGGTTGTTACAACATTGGTTACACCTGTCTTGTAGATCAATTTAAATATATTTGTGATCCTTATACAGTTTTTTAGGATGATTACTTTAGCATCGACACAAGTTCTAGTATATTCTATGAGGATTGTGTTTCCTTTCATCATTCCATTACCACTACCCAACATATCAATTATATTGATATCCCATCTCCCACAAATGTCGATTGAGACCAATATAATCACACTTTGTTGAATTGCATCCATGGTGACATATTAGGATTAGAATATTAAGGTGACTGAGATCAAATTAATTTAGAATAAGAACAATCTCCTAGTGAATCCTTTTTAGAGGTGCTATAGGACAATAAAAGTTCAAACTTAGCATCTTTTAGTAAAACCTTTTCAAAGGTGCTAAAATAAAATCTTATTCAAATGTTAATATCACTTAGGGAAACATTATCGAAGGTGCTATGGGATGATCAAGATAACTTCATTGGTGAAAACCTCATTGAGGTACCAATAGATGAGCAATAAAGTTCTTCACTATTTGATAAAGACATTATCAATGATCAAATTAGTATAGCTTATAATCTACAACATAATCAGATGGTAGCTACTCTCAAGACTAAATAATAAAAAAATATTGTGATCCTATCAAGAGTATATTCATAGGTCTTTGACCTCACCACACCAAAAATTATGTTGAATCTAGAATCAACAAGATTATGTGTGACTGAAAAGCCTAATCTTCATTTGTTTTCCAGCCATTATACATTACATTATCATCCATATTTTCATTACCAACTCATACCATCTATCATATGCCTAACATAATATACCATCTACGACTGCACTTTCCTTTATAAAGTATATGTATACATCTTATCTCAAAGTTTAAAGGAAGTAGAATAAATGACCAATGAATATCACAACATCATTTGCATCCAAATCTACAAAAGGTTCTTGACATAAAAACTATTCAAACAAGGTGTTGGATAGCAATTTTTATAAATATTCTGGTTGTCTCATATGTTGACTAGGATGTGCATCTTCACGTCAGTAGGAGTAGTAGAATCATTTACCATTAGGTCCCATTTACCTCACCATTTGAACTACATTGACTTGAGTTCCTTTAGAACTATGTAGGTAATGCTCAATTTATATTGAGGTTAGCTTGGTCACCTTAGCCATGATATTACCATTTTATGAGCAATTTTTAAGTTTGAATGCTCTCATCATTTTGAAATTAATTTTTAAGTTTGAATGCTCAATCATCTTAGCGACACTCTCACTATTTTGTGAGAAAACTAAGCCCATGATCTCACAATTTTATGAGATCATCGCTTGGGATCAACCCCTTTTACCATTATATCCAATTGTCTTCAAATAATTTTCTTTATACCATTTTATCATACCATTACTTTACTATTGACCAACACATGTTTTTTATCATCCTTCTTACCCCATTTTGATCATTGGTTCCTTTGGTTCTTCACGTACTTTTTGCAAGGGGATTTTGATCCAGTTTTAGCAATTTGTAAAATTTTGTGTTTAAATGATGGTCTCTGGAAGTCATGTGATAGTATATTTGGAAAGCTATCCTTCACTTATATTTTATATGGTGTAGTTAATTATAATTGCCTATGGGCAAATCAATATTTTATTTGGTATTATTGATTATAACCACATTTGGGTAGATTAGTATTATGATATTGTTTCCTAATTATAACCACCTATGGGTGAATTAGGAATAATACCTTTTTTATCATGCATTGTCACATCACCTTGCCATTATTATATCATTTGCCTTGTCATTTGGCTCAAATTTGAGAACTTGCTATGACCTAGTCAGTTTTTCATTGCCTTTTATATTTTCAAAACTATTGTGACTTGAAGTCTTAATGGGACTATGTAGGCTATGATCAATTCACATTGAGGTCAACTCAGTCCCTCTTTTCTCTTGCTCTCTCCAATTTTCAAGCATGGGTCATTATAGTCGATTTGAGTTGTTATTAGAGATTCTAATCTTAGATGTGCATCTCCTTGATTAGTTAGTTCTTTTTGCCATTATTTATATCCATGACCACCATTGCAATTAGTTTTGTTGTTATTTGAACTCTTACCTATGGACATGCATCTCTTCAACTAGTTAGTTCTTTGGACCTTTTGCTAATAGTTTATTTCTATTCCTTAACATAAAAACACAAAAACATCAAAAAATGGTCATTAAAAGAACAAAAACATTGTCTTTCACTTTTTTTATTATGATCTCCATGCTCTTACCACTTTTCAAGTATTGATTTGAAAGCTCTCACCATTTTTTGAGCTTATTTTACTTATTTCCTCTATAACATCAATCATTTTTCTTATCATCACTTTTATTCTATCATATTTCCTAGGAGAACTACATTTGTCCTAAATTTTTTATTGGATATTGCATTCATGGAACTATGTAGGTAGCGTCCACTTGCCTAGTGCATTTGGAGCTAACACAACCATCCCCTTCCTTTTTTTTTCACCTCCCATTTTATGTTATCTTGTTGTTTCCCTATCACCTTGGGGTTAAATTTGTGTCCTTTATTTTTGTTACACTATTGTATAAATTAAAACCTATAATCCATATACATGATCAATTATTTTTCACTCATACTAACATTGTGACTAACTTTGGTTTATGTGTGTTATTGTTTCGATTGCTTCCTTGTCTCTCCATTGGTTTTGTTTATTTTATTCTTTTGGAATTTTATGTTCCTATTTTATTCTGTTATTTGTTTGGTTTTTCATGAACCTTTTGTTAATACACATGGATCTTGATTATTCGTATCTTGCTTTCATGTTATTTATTATGTTGTTCTTCCTTTAATTTTATACATTCTTATTCCTACTTAAATCTTGATTGTCCATATCTTAATTTTAAGTTAGGTTACATCTATGTCTTATTTTTATTTTTTTTGGTTTTTATTTTTGTTTAAATATAAATAGTTTTAATATGGTATTGGTAGGTTTTATCATTATATTTAGTTAAAAATATTCACATTTGAATTGGCTCATCTCAATTGAAATATAATGTTATTATAGTTTACTCATACTTATGATGCATAATTTCATTTTTGCTATAATAAGCACCAAGTGATTTGTATCCCAAGTCAAAAAATTAATGTAGCTCTAATGATCATCTCTCAAGTACACCAATGAAACTAAACACTAGTGGATTACACCTAGACTCTATGCAAGATGTGCATCTCTTGGCATAACTATGAGTCTAATCAAATAGTGGTCTATTTTTATTATATTCTTTATTCCATTTTATTCTACTTCAAGGAAAACTACACTAGCTTGAGGTTCATCTAGACTATTTAGGTAGTGCTTAGATACATAATGTATCTCAAGTCAACTTGGCCACCTTTTATTCTTCTATTCATCTCTCTCATCACTTTGTGTATTTTCATATGCTTGGTTTTTGGTGGCTTCTTTGATCATTAGACCATCACATCTACATTTATGCCCACTCATATTTAATCTTTGCATTAGGTTATATCCTTGATCTATGTTTTCTAATATTCCCTATTGGGACATAATATTTAGACCCATCATCGAATTAAATAAGCCCTACTAGGGAATAATCAGTTATCAGTGTTCACAATCAGCCCTACTGGGCAAAATTGTTTTATCAACTAATCAAATCTAGTCTGCTAGGGGACATTATTATTTATATTCTATAGGGAAATTCTCTCTTGTTTATTCTAATTCCAAGCTCTATGGATTTTTTCCCTCATTTTGGCAATTTCAAAGTGTGCAACTTGTCTCAGGATCAATCATTTCCTATGTGCATAGCTTGAACCCTCTTTTAAGTGTGTTCAACGTGTGTCACTTATATTTTTGGATTGTATCCTTCCCATTTCCCCCCACATTGGGGCCTATTATATTTTGAGCATTGATAATCAATGAATGCAAGCATTATCTCAATATGGATTTAATCTCCTTCATGGGTTAATCTCACTCGTTATCTCTCTTTTTGAGATTACATCCTTCTCTTTCATCCTTATATGTCCTATCAAGGGGCATCATGGGTCATTTTCTTCCAACTTATTATTGACAATTTTTTTTTTGAAAATATGTTTCTTCATTTGAATGTCTCACCATGCCTTCTCAAATAGGATCAAAATGTAGACATCCAATTCCTGACACCATTATGTTGAAATTATCAATCTTACTCAAAATATTGTGATAAGGCATAATTTGGGCCAAAATCACTAAAATGAGATAAATGGTTTGAGATTATTGTATACAAGTGCTGATTTGGGCTAATATATCCCTAAATGGGGCAATGTAATTATGTGATTATTAACTTTTCTCAAATCATTTTGAGTCAAAATGATGAAAACACAATTTCACCCTCTAAATCACTGACTTATTCTAATTTGGAATCACATAACACATGCATGTATTATTTCATGTCGATAATGGCCTAAATAGGATATTTTTCTATACACAGATAACACCTTCTATTTTTACTCTATTCAAATTACAACCTAGTAATATGATAGGTTGACCAGTTTGATTAAATGGGCAACTGTTTTCCTAAGATCTCAATTTTTTTGATTAATCTCACTTAGGAAAATTAATCCAAATTAAAGGCTTAAGTGGAAAATCCATGGAATTTATTGAATATTTATTAATTATAAATTGATTTCTAATATCTACATCATTAGGTGACATCATTTATGGGGTGGCATCCACAAGCCATAAATGCAACAAATATCAAGTTTAAGGCCTCCCTTGCCTCTTTAATGCCCCTTCCTTCCAAATATTTATGAGGGTATTTATGATTTTAACCTATAAAATTGAATGGATTCTTGGCCACACATCTTGATCTTGAGATGTATGGTCATGTTTCATTCTAATCAATTCCAAAAATCTATATATAGGAAGCATTTCACTCATCTTTTTAAGCTCTTTTGGTTTAAACATATTATTTAGAATTATTTCCATGAGTCATCATTGTCTAGTGTTATAATTATTAATTTGAAATAGGATAGCTTAATTATAGACATAAAACTGATAACATATCATGATCCTCATGGAGAATATGTATACCTAAAAATAATACCTAATGATACCTAAAAATAATTTCAAATGGAGAATATGTATATATTATCAAGAATTAAACAAATCCATCATGATAGATTACTTTTCCTTGCATTTCATATATTATGTGTTAGATAATATATATAGGAAGAAGTATTTATCCTTATTAGATGTGTTTAGTGGTTATAATCAGATAATATAGCCTAAAAAAACTAGGACAAAACAACCTTTACATGCTCTTGCATAACATTTTCCTATAAAGTGTTACAATTTGGAATTTGTAATACTCCTACCACCTTTCAAAGGGTATTCTTGGATATCTTTACTAATCTAACAAATGATTGTGTAGAGGTGTATATAGATGACTTCACTATGCATGGTGGCTATTTTATTGAATAATAAGCAAGACTAGACAAATTCTTGACCAGATATAAACATCATCAATTATCTTTAAGTTATTAAAATATGTGATAATGGATGACCAAGGAATTTTTATATAATATCACATCTTATTCCAATGGACAAAAGTGGACCCTAGTAAGATTGAATTCATTTCTAATCTACCTACTCCTAAAAATTAAATTGATATAAAAAATTCTTAGGAAATAAAAGGTATTATAGATGTTTAATATAAGACTTTAAAAAGATAGTTGATCCCATGTTTTCCTTGCTTACCGAATATTGTGAGAATCTATGGAATTATAAATGTTAATAATCCTTTGAATCAATAAAATAAAAACTAATTTTTACTCCAATTTCAAGTGGTCTTAATTGGGAACAGTCATTTCACATTCATACAAATGCTTCTATTAATTTTATAGGGTTAGTCTTAGGATAAAAGGATGAATAAGGAAAAATTCATGATATATATTATATTAGTAATAAGGAAACTACACCACCACAGAAAAATAATTATTAATTGTTATATATGCAATGAAAAAAATCAAGCACTATATCACTGGATACAAGATCATTGTTTACACTGATCATTCAGTTGTAAGATACTTAATGAAAAAAATAGTGGTAGGAGGTATAATTATTATATGGTTACTAATTTTTTAATAATTTAACATTACTATTATTGACAAACTTATAAAATCTAATGTGGTTTCTAAATTTTTATCAAGGTTGAATGTTTCAGGTGAAGAGGAGCTAGTGGAGGACAATTTTCTTGATGAGCAAATATTTATAGTTTCATCATACTCACCATTATTTGTTGACATGTAAAACTACTTATCTATAGGGAAATTTCCAAATTATTTCACTAATAAAGAGAAAAAATTATTGGTTAGGGATAGTGATAATTTTAAATGTCTTAATAGTATTATTTTAAATGTGGACCTGACCATATGCTTTATAGGTTTGTAATAAAAGATGAGACTGATGACATAATAAGGGATTGTCATGATGAACTTGGAGGAGGCCATTATTAAAGCAATAATATTGTCTATAAGATCCTTGGTGCTAGGTAATATTATCCTTCACTTCATAGGGATGTGAAGAGATATGTATGGTAATGTGATCCTTATCAAAGGATGGGAAAACTTACCTTATCCATTGAAATGCCTCTCCATCCTCTAGTGGTTCTAATAAATTTTTAGAAATGGGGATTGGATTTTAATGGAAATGTGGACCCACCATCTCAAGTAAAATAATATATACTTGTATGAATAGACTATATCACCAAATGGGTATAGGTTCAATCCCTCACATTTTTAAGAGAAGAATTAATTACTAATTGTTTATATTACAAGATTATACAATAATTTGGAACACCAATAACCATAGTGTTTAACGAAGGCCCTCAATTCATGTCTAATATGATTTGATCCTTCATAGAACATTACCAAATCAACCATTAAATATCATCCCCATTTCATCGATAGGCTAATGAGCAAGTTAAAGTTACCAATAAGTAGTTAGAGAAAATCTTAACCAAGATAGTTAGAATTAATAGAAAAGATTAGGAAAACAAATTACCTAAAGTAGTATGGGATTATAATACCACATGGAAATACAATAAATGTTTCTCACCTTATGAAATATTATTTGGAAAGAAGTCTCTATTGTCCATAGAATATTAATTGTAAAATTTAATAATGGAAGTAAAGAAGGGCATAGATCTTGATGAATCACATAGAGATAGAATTATTTAGCACAATGAACTAGATGAGATGAGATTACAAGCCTTATAATAAACAAAACTTCTAAAACATTAGATAAAATAGTGGCATGACACTCGCATCAAATATAAAATATTCAAATAAGGATATTGGGCTTTGAGAAAATATTTCAAGCTTCAAACTTGAAAGGGAAACTCATGACTAGATGGTTGGTACCTTATCAAATAGATAATATCTTTGACAATGAATTAGTTCATCTTTTTTTGATAGATAAAAACAAGAAAATTATCTTAGTCAATGAGCATAGACTAAGACTATATTATTAGCCTCTAAGAAAGGAGGATTTTTTAGGAAAATTTAGTCTCAAGATGAATTTTGATATGGGGAAGAACCTTATTCTTCCATCATAGTCAAAGGATGAGTATCAAAGGTAAGGAGGTGTAATATTGAAAACTAGAAATGGTGGTCTTCCTCATAATAAAGGAGAAGGATTGAAAACTATAAATGGTTATCCTTCTCCCAAAAAAATAAGATAAAAATGAAAAGGAGAAGTTGAAGACCAGAGATGGCATATTCTCAAGGAACAAAGTACTAAATTAGTGATTTTACTCTATTTGTATATGCTCTTAAACTAATTGGTGTGGTCTAATCATGACATGTCAAGTGGAAGTATAAGGAATAAAGGCGACATCACAAAAATTGAGTTATTTTTTAATTTATTTTTTATGTAATATTAGAGTTAAGTTGTTAAATTATCATTCTTATTTGTCCTTAAAGGAAGGTTATCCAAAAAAGGAAGGTTGCATAAACTAAATGATTCCAATTAGAAATGTATCTTTTTGAGGCTAGGTAGGACATCCTAAAAGAACATTATATTCTAAAAATAAGCATGCATAATACTCATGACATGAAGATTAATCATGAGAAATTAAATTGGTTAAGAGCATAAATGATGGGGGTTTTCAGCTCAGAGCACTTGAGTAATCAATTAGGGGGTGGATGATGTATGTCAGAACGTGTAAAAATTAAGGGACACTTTATAAATCATTAATCTACCATCTTGCATGTGTTAATAGATCATATTAATTATAATATTCATGTCCCATCATTAATTTAAAATATTTGTACATATATCAAATCTAATGGTAATGATGACTACACTCAATCCTAATTGTTCTCTATTTTTTTAAAAATTGTTCAAAAATAGAAACCCCTCTACTTTGATTCATATTAGAATTTTTTAATCATGTAGATAATCACAATAATTTTTATCTTTTAGATAATCAAAATATTCAACTTTTAATCATGGGATAGAAAAATAAATTTGAGCTAGGGTCTATAGAATTATTTTTGGAGGATGAGGTAGTTACTATAGTTTTCGAAGTAACAAGTTGATTTGAATTATCAAGAAATTTCATGGGTATGATGAATGATTGGTGAAGGAATTTTTTACCAATTTCCAAGACAATTACATCACCATAAATTGGGTAAGGATTTTAATTACTAGTTAGATCAACAGTGAGCTATCATGCATTTCAGATGAAGGTGAAATAATTTTAGGTAAGTCAAATTTTAATGACATTATTAAACTATTAAATGAATAAGGTAAACTAATCCCAAAATTGATTCTCAGCACTCAAAAGGTTGATAAAGAGATAAAAATGGAAATCCTACCTAAGCCATGGAAAACCATTACTTTCTAGGTGATCATATACTTGACCTATGATGGTTAGTATGGTTATCTTAGTTGTGATACCATGAGGATCCTCATTCACTTGAAATAAGGTTTATACAAGCCTACACATAGGATAAATTTATCTATGTAATTTAGAAGAGCTATCTAGGTAATGGCATTGAGAACCAAGAGAGGAACCACATCTATAGGACATTACAGGCTCATTCTAGTCATTTATAAACACCACTTCATTAGATAACCAGATGGAAAATATGTTTGGGTAGAATTCTTGAATAATAAGATGAAGAGATGACCTACATCAAAGAGAAGATCTATCTATGCAGCCAAGACACCAAGGTTTAGCTCAAAAGAAGGAAACTCTACTAAAATACCATATCCATAATTGGTGCACATAAAGACATTGGGAATGTGGGTTTCAAAATTAAAGCTATGAGGTCACTCTGAAATCCATTAAAAATACAATACAAATAAGGAAGCTAAGACACATAATTTCATAATCAAGTTCAACAATTACTCTAGAGGCAGCTAGTGATCAAGAACCTATAATCATTTCAAAGGAGGAAAAACACAGTCTAAATACGAGTTCACCCAAAATATTAAGGAGATATTCTTTAATAAAATGAGTAACTCTACCAAAATAACCCAACCATGTTGCTCCATCAAAAAGAGGACATAGAAATTTGATTTTGAAATAAGATGAGGATTTAGAAAGAGATGTAGAAGAGCCATTTGGGGCTCTTAATAAAAAATCCCCTATGGATATTCTAATTATGGTAGAAGAATTACAATTAAATGGATTGAAGTGGGATAAATCATGTATGAAGAGGCTAAAGAGAAACTTAGAGTAGGAATTAAGGAATTGGTTGATATGGTAGAATACTTGAAAGAGGCTATAGTAGAATTTACTCCACCTTCATCTCCTTCTCCTTCATCATCAAATACACTTATTAACAAATGAAAAGATCTGATGGAAGAATAAGAGGTCTATTCCTCTAGTTTAGATGAATAAATAGAGCTACAATAAGGACTTCTTCTTTCCAAAGCTAAAGTTACTATAAAGCAACAAGTAGAAGAAATTGTCATCTTTAGATTACAATTACACAGTAGGGACAATACTGTTTCCTCTTTGATAAAATAATTTGAATAAGTCAAAACTCATTCTATGGAAAAAGATAATGAGATAAGGGTACTTATAGAAAATGTATTTTAATTAAAAGGAACATTGGACCAAAATGGTCAAACACATCCCAAAAAGCAAATAAATAGATATTTTTAAATTTTGTTGTCTTCTCAATATGTCATGTCATTATGGGAATAGACATGTACAAAATTTAAAGAGATCAAGGTAGAAAATAGGAGACTTAAAGAAGAGAACATAAAATTTAAAGACTATGATGAGGAGAAGCAACACAACCTGTGAGATGGGTGAAAAACTTTTGGCCTATAAGAGACCTTCCTTTGTCTATAGCCTTTTAATCCAAGAAATGTTTTTTAGGTGGAGTTGATGATAATTTATTGTGATCAAAACCATGAAAAAATAGATGAAAAATAATTTTTAGAAATTTTTGTAAATAGTAATCCAAATCATTAGGTTTTTTTTGTTATCCAAGGTATCCCACTCAACTCGATCAACATTAACACTGATGTAAACCCAAAAACTTGGTGCACACAATGGTGCATGAATTAAGGGAGAGTATTATAGACTAATCTTTGGATATCATGCTTTACCTTAAGCCTCTGCACTAGCAACTTACTTGGTTGAGATTCAAACTATGGTGTGGTTGATGGAAACCATCTAACCCACTCAGTTGGTCTAACCCATGGGGATACCATTAGGATTTTTTATTTGAATTATATTTGTGTGATTTGATTCTAAGGAATAGGTCTAGATTCTTGATCAATCTTTTCATAGGATAGATTTAACTCAAATCTCTTCTTTCTACTTTTATAAATCAATTTTCATGGGAGTAAATGATTGATGATTATTTTGATAAACAAGGAAAATATAAATCTATATGAGACCTCAAAGTGATATTTCACCTAGACTTTTGCAATAATATAAAGTTAAATACATTCAAAACATATAAGATCACTACTTATTGAATCTGCAACAAACATTATAAATTTTGATAGATTTTCTCAGCACCATATTGAAGACACTATATTGGCATGTATGAAATGGTGGGATACATTAAACATCCCTTTGAAAAGAAAACAAGTGATCTCTCCCATCAATATCTAATGATGTCTCCATAGGGCTAGGGTTTATATCTATATAATATCCAAGTCATCAATGAAGGAGGAAATAGACCTTGGATTGGTATGAGATTTAGGCCACCACTCCTTATCACTATGCCACCTTGGAAAAATACATCACCATAATCCATTGATTAGTTTCATATATGGATGTATTTTTTTCTTAAATATATTAGATTATACTTATATATAAAGAAATTTTGGTTACTCACTATGATATTTATGATCTTATGTAGAAGTTGGAGCAAAGAGTATTCAATTATGAGGAGAGAAGGCTATGGTTTTCAAGAAGACTTACAAAAAGTAAGTTGTGGGGGAAATTATGAGACTATTATATGAATCATTATATCTACATATTGACCATGTATCACCTACTAAGCTACCTTATTGGAATAAGTATTTCATGCATTTTATATCTTACTTATAGTCTAAGTAGGAGATACTTATGCCTCAGTTTGTGTGTGTGAGTTAATACTACCATTTATACCACTATGTTCTAAATATTTATCTAGTTATATATCATTTTTTCATGTATAGGTGATGTGAATAGACTATGATTTAATGTTATAATTTTTGGCAATTAAATTCAAACCTTGGAAGCAAGATTAGTATATGACAAAGTAATTTAGTGAAGCTCCATAATTTGTCAGTTAAGATCTAGAGTAAAATAATGAAGATCTAAATTTTGACTATCAAACTTAATATTCTAATAGAGAATCTCTAGATTCTATTAGAAATATCCAAAGCAAAACAATAGAGTTTAAAATTACTATAGGATAGTTCTAGAGTACATCAAAAATATCTAAAATACATTATTCAATCTCCAAAATGCATCAACAAAAATCCAAAGTTATCAAAACCATATTCAAAGATCATAAAAGTAATTTTTGTGATTTTGTAAAGTTTTAAACATCTATTGATGATATCTATGGTTTATTCTCCAAGATACTTACCAATTATAGGATTTTATTTATAGTAATGTTTGTAAAAAAACACCATTATAGACATTGCAATATTTTAGGTTAATAAGAACAAGAATATGTTGTAAATTCATACATTGTAACCACATATATCCATACATTCCATTAAATATTTCCCAATGTTTCCCCTTAGAATATAACAATTGGTTGAAACATCTTTCCCATTTTGTAAATAAGTCAAATCACAATTGTGATGTAGTTAGGTTTTTATTTGTTAATCTATTTTGAATTAGTAGTTAAGAAACATTAGAGTTTAATACCACATCTTCCTACTATTTTGATAGTTAGATATGCAGAGAGAATTGAAGATTGTAAAATCAAACATGTGTAAGATTTATCCGACAAATTGTAATCTTTTTAGAAATCAATGAAGGAAGAATGTTTCTAAAATTCTGAGTTGATATTAATCATGTTCCAAAGGAAAGCAAGGCTCCACTCACGTAAGGAGTCAATATATATGTTTTTATTTATTTGTATTTATTTTATTTTTAATTTAATTTTTTTAAGTGTATTTATTTTTACCATTGCAAATTAATAAACATGCCATATTTTTTTTAATTATGTGTGCATTCATAGTTTATTATTTATAACATTAATATCATTTCCTTCTCAAAATCAATTCTATTCTCAAGTAAATTCAATTATATAATATTAATTCAAGTAAATTCAATTTGACAATCATATTAGAGTATGTTTTTTTTAATCAACAAATTGTGTTTTGATTATGAATATTTTCCTTTCACAAGCAAAGTGTATACACATAATATTTTCAAAATTTATCTATTATTGATGTTTTCTATCTTATAAGAACCTGTTGAGTCTCAATCTCTCTGAGTGCATGCCTTAAGGGGTGCATTGAGAAGGGATAGGTAGACCATATTTGCTTCACAGGATTGTTGTCCCTTCATTACCACTTACTATCTACTCAACCATCTCCTAAAAACATTCCCCTAAGCTTTCTCTCCTATTTTCACCCTCCTCTATCATTTTCTACCTTCATTAGCCCTTCCCTATCCTAAAATTATTTTTAATGGTTTACAATACACTATTAACCCCATAGACCCTATACTCTGATGACAAAACTCATTTACATTCTAGGTCGACCCTTAGTCAACATAGACCAGGACCTAGTATATTTTTGTCAATAATGATATAGAGTCAATTGGGATGACCTTGTCGACTAAAATTTAAGAAAGGACTAGGGTTAGATTTAGCTATATAAACACATACATTTTTTCATTTTTTAGAGAGATAGAAGGAGTTAATTATTCATTTTAACTTGTTTATAATATTCTCTTTTGCCATTCTACTTGAGGAGTCTTAGCTTAGGGTTTATACTTGGAGAAGATTCATGTCTTGTGGAAAAGTCTTTGATGCTTTGGATTTTCTTAGTGATCCTTACAAACCATAACAACCTATTATGAATTAAATTTGGTCAAGGGGTAGATTGAGTCTTGATAGGTTCATCTTCAAGGTAAGTATCTATAACTTTGCTCCTCTCTTTAGTAGATAGAAGTAACATAAGTAATGGGTTTTGAATATATTTCTCTCTCCATGCATTAGGGTCTTACCTATGCATAGATTAAATAGGACTAATTTATGCATGTTTAATTTTATGTTTACTAACCCCATTTTGTGACATAAGCTTTGGTGAGCACTAGATTATGTTTTGCTTTATTTATCATTATACCTTGTGAATATGAAAACATGGGACCTAGTTAGGGTTGTTGCATAGTTTTACTTAATTAGAGGATTTGGAACCCTCCCTAGTGATATTATTATGGTAAGATATCAATTTGTTAGATATAGCAGATCCATCTTGGTCATGACCCCAAATATATAATGTATCAACAATCAAAAGTCTATGTAAGATTTATCTTCTCTGAACTAGGATTGATTTATAGATTAGCTGCATTTCTATTTGCATATATTATAGTGAACCTGACATGAATATAACCCTTGTAGGATTTATTTCACACCATAATTTTTATCATTTTATTATATTTTTATATATTGATAGTATTATATCAAACTAGTTAGTATAGTTCTAACTTTATGTGTGCAAGTTTAACACATAGTCGCTTCAAAATGACTATGTTTTGTCTATGTAGGTCTTCATCAAATACAAGTTAATAGATTGATCAATTCAACATAGTATTATTATTTATTTATAGATTAGAATATACTATCAAACAATTCAAATCTATCTACTATTTACTTTTGTCAAACATACAGGTCAACAAACACTATTGAATATGTCAACTCTATTCATTATTCTTATTCAACATTTAGGGTTTTATAAAAATTGGTTAACCCAGTCAACCCAGTTTGCAAAATTTGAAAGCAATAATTAAGCACAATATTATAAAAAAATTAATCTAAATCATGTTCAATATCACCAAATTTATTTTCTCACCACTTTTTATCATTGTAGTTCTTCCTTCAATTTTATTTTTTACAAGTTAGCAGTCTTCAAAACTATAAACCTATAGCTAACTAGGTTGACCTAGTCAACTTAGTTCTATATCTGTCTTCTATTTGAGAGACATAGTCAACTTATTTGACTCTATTATTAAATACCTTACTTCTACAAAATAATAATGATCCATTTGACTCTAATCTATTTTGTTTGCATACAATATTATCTGACTAACTCTATATTATTCTTAATAAAGGAATTAACATTTATTTACTAGTAATTAATTCATATTTCCTTTTTATTTATTTGCATTCTTTGAGTAACTCACATGTATAAATAAGCATTTTTTCAAAATTAACATTTTAGTTACACTATTTTAATCTTTTGGACACACTACCAAATCACTTAACATTCAAAAAAGCATTTAAACATTCATCTTCCCAAGGCCCACCTACTTGGATTTCATCATCAAGAGGGAAGCTGACTTGGTTTTCTAGCCAAGTATAAATACGTGCTTAATGGTATATATTATAAAATCACTTGACACCCTTATCACTATGAGATTTTGAAGTGAGGTGGTAGGCCCCAATACTAAGCTAGTACCATTGCCAATATAGATCCCTTTCAGCCCAAACATCCTAAAACCAACATTAGATTACTTTTTAGTTCCCTATTTTAGCCAAATTTCCTATCACAATAAAATCAATTTTTTTTAATAATATAAAAACACTTAGGGTGACCAATTATTTAGCATTTACTTTTTAGTTGAGTACTTGCTCTTTGAATATTATGTGTTGTATTGAAAAACTTGCATTGTCCAAAATTGGTGCAAGGTTTGTGTTGTGTGCCCTAATTGGATCCAATTATTTGTTTTTTTTATTTCATTATTTCTTCAATCTATCTTGAAAAAAAATTACCCTATTTCATGACACTATCGTCTTGGTTGATACAGTCTCTTAAAGAATTTTTTACCTTTCTTGCAAGTGGTACATAGTCAATTTGCATGAATGTATCTTCTTACCCCCTATTTTTTCCCATGTCCAATAATACATAGTCAACCCATATGATTGTATACTCTTCTCAACCTATGTTTTAGTAGTACTCTATCAACCTAGTCAAATTAGTACCTATAGGTTGACCATATCCCTTTTTGGCTAACACTATTCTTTATCTGGCTGACTTTATTCTCTATTTGGTTGACTCTATCCTTGATTCTCCTTATTATTTCCTAAAAAATATATTTATTTCATAACGAATAATTAATTCCCCTATCATAATATTCTTGGATAACCTAAATCCATTTAGACACTATTTGCGATGTTATTTTCTTCCTATCTTTCTTTTCTTCCTTTGTTTAGCTTTACGACATGTTATGATGCCCATCCACATATTAATTTAGCCTTTGGGGCATCTTGAGATGCCCACCCACATGTTAATTCAAACTTTAGGACATATTACAAGCCCATCATTATATACAATTACCCATTGGGGAATTTTATGATGTGCACTCTTATTTTACATTTCATGATACCAAACTAAATAAATTTCAATAAACCTTCCAAAACACAAGCTTATCTCTTACATGCTCATCCCTGATATAGAAATTAGTTTAGATATTTCTCTTATCATGATTTCTCTATGATATAACACTTTTTATAGGATATCTACATGGGCCTCACCCTCTACAATAGTCTCTCTTTTCACAAACCTTAGTCCTTTCTTTTTAGTCCTTTGGTTTCTCTTTTCTCATGACTTGCATTCTAAAACTACGGATAGGACCCAAATTTTCTCATGATTTTTTTTTCTCATTTTTTTTTTATTTTGAATACTTTTTGGCACCCCTTGGGTTTCTCTTTTGTTAGTTATAGTGTAAGACCATGGATGGGACTTGACCTTCCTCAGAAATTTCATCTTTATGTCATTTACTTTTCAAATGTTTTATGCACCCTCATGGGTTTCTATTTTATGAGTTTTATTATAAGACTATGGATAGAACCAGACCTTCTTCATAAAATCACCATATTGAATTCAATATTCCTTTTCTAAATGTGTCTAGCAATGGTTACAAGTTTTTTATCATTGTTCCCAACTTTAACTTTGCTTCTTTTTTAGATAAAATTTATACAACAAATTATGTTAGAATGTTTTAATACACTTATTTCATTCCTATGATAAGTAATCACACTTTATTTTCATTGTATCCATTTTCACCCTTTGTCACTTTTTTGTGATTTGAAGTAATTGAAATTATTTCATGTTTCATTCCACTTGATTTCCTGTCCTTTCACTCCACTTTGGATAAAACAAGGTCAAAGTCAAGATATCACTTTTATTTCACCTAATTTAACTAGACTTTTAGACACTATGCTCTCTAAGTTCTCTTTCTTAGTAACCAAGTCGAAAGTACTCAAATTAAAGTCATCTTTAGCACCCATGTTTAGTTTTACAAATATATATAGAGGAGGAATAGAAAAGGCCATCAAGAAAGTTAAAAGCTAAATCATTTGAAATAAAAGTAAATGAAACAAAAGGTCACATTCAAAGTAAAAAAACTAAAAATCACACTAAAAAATATGATTACAAGCACATCTCTTATTTCTAATAAAATCTTAAACTCCATAGTTGGCCTCATGAAAGAGTTGAGGTCCATTGGGTGTGGTAGGTCAATAGATTAGAATATGACAATTCAACAAACTCTATGGTGCTACCTAGTTTATCATGCAAGTACCCAATATTCATAGTTTATACACAAAATATTTTCAAACTTTTATTGATTACTGACACTTCATATCTTATAGGAACCTATCGAGTCTCAATCTCTCTAAGTACATGCCTTAATAGGTGCACTGAGAAAGGGGTGGGAAAACCATTGGTGATTCATAAGATTGTTGTTATTTTTTCCACTTTCCATCTACACTCTTACTTCATAAAACCATGAAACCTAAGCTTATTATTATTATTATATTTCCTATCCATTCCAATCATCATGCTTTATTCCTTCATTTCTTGCCTTGTTACCCTTTTGACCTATTCAACAAACTAGGTTGACCTAGTCAACCTAGTGTGTTTTCGAGACACTTTAACTCTTTTAGTTTGTTAACCTCATAACTGACATAGCACAGACCTAATGAGTTATCCCAAAAAATTTCTAGGTCGACATGGTCAACCTAGTATAACTGACATATTAAAAAAAAATTAGGTAAGTTACTACTATATATACAAGTTCATTCTTTACCATTAGAAGAAAGAGTTGAATTAAGTGAAGAAGTGGGAATGAACCTCTGATTATTAACCATTCTACTTGAGGAATAAAGCTCTAGGGTTCAATAATTTATTTGGAGATTTGATCTTGTCTTGTAGAGAAGTATTTTAGATACTTAGGTAGGTTGTGTATCCTAGAGATAATTTATCTTGGTTACCCTTATAAACCACAAAAATCTCTTACGAAGCACCTTAGCCAAGGGAGAGATTGAGGCTCAATAGGTTCATCTTCAAAGGTAAGTATTCCTAACTTTATTTCTCCTTGTAAAGTAGATAGATAATGTAGTATATATTCTTCTGTTCCATATATTAGGATTACATATGCATTGACATGAGTATATGTCTCCTATGCATGTTTAGTTTACTTTTTTTTTGCATCTAACCCCTTACATTGTGCCACAAGATTTGGTGCACACTAGATTAGTTTACTTTTTTTGTTATTAGAATAGTTTACTCTCTTTTTTGTTAGTATAAATAAAATATCAAATCATATGACTCTTTTAGGGTTGTTGTGTGATTGTGTTAGACTATAGGCTTTGGAACCCTTCCTATCATGATATGTTGTGACAAGTGATATAAGTGATCCCCTAATCAGGTCTAGCAGATCCCCATATTGGTCATGCTCCCACTTAACAAGTGTATACCCAATTGAAAGTTTAGGTGTGCTCTATCTTATCTAATCTAGGATTAATTCATGCAATTTTGATTACGCACATTTTGGTGAACTCAACATGAATCCTATTCCACCATTGGTTGGATTGTCTTCACATTTCCATTTTTATTTCCTTTCTTATTTAGCATTAGCTTCACTTTGGATTCACCTTCATTACATTATGGTGAACTTGATGTGAAACTAAACCTTACAAGATTTATTTCACTTATTTCATTCTTTTTTCATCATTTCTATCATATATTTTGACATACTAGTTTGATTTTATCGACCCAATTATTTTTATATATGCATAGGAATAGGCAACTAGATGGATCATCTCGACTCAATACAAGTTTTTAGTACTTTTTAGAATTCCAATTTATCCTACTAGGTCAACCAAGTCGACATAGTACACTTTTTTAGCTTTTATAATAGGTTATTTTATAGCTTGGTCAACTATCTCGACCCAATTCTATAAATTGGATTAGTTTTATATAAGGTTCTTGATTAGAAATCTCCTTCATTTCCATCTCTAAAAAATCAATTTCAATCTTTTATTCTCTATCTATTTATGTTATATACTTTCTTTTCAAGTTTATAGTCTTCAAAACTACCCTTGTACAACCAACTAGATCAACCTGGTCGACCTAGTTCTATGTTCTATGTGTTATCTAAAATAACTAGTTTAACCTAGTTAACCTGGTAGGTTTTTTAGACCCTACCTTCAGTAGTAATAGCTTGACCTTATCAACCTATTTATGTATGTTATGCATATAGTGTTTTCACTATACTTTGTTTCAAAGTTAGAATTCACCTTCTATGTTAAACACCTTTTTTCTTTTAGTTGTTGCATGTTTAGAATAGTTCACATAGTCTATTTAGGATATTTTTAATTAACTTCTTAGTTTCACTATTTCTATTTTATACACACATAGCCAAATCACATAACATCAACAAGCATTTTAACATTTGACTACCCAGGCCAACCTACTTGGATTTCATCACCAAGGGGGAAGCTGACTTGATGTTATGGTCAAGTATAAAGTGTGTTTAATGGTATATTATAGATAAGCACATAACACCATTATCATTGTGGTGTGTGAAGTAAGGGGGAAATCCCCAATACCAAGCCTATATCATTGCCACTAGAGTCTGTTTCATCCTAAACTCACCTAAAACCATCCATAGATTGATATCTAGTACCTTGCTTACAACCAACTCCCTATCATTTAAAATTATTATTAATAATATAATTAACATTCTAGGTTAACCAATTATCTAGCTTTACTTTCCAATTTGTCTACTTGCTCTTTGCTCAATTATGTGTGCCTGAACTTGCATTAACCAGTGTTGGTGTAAGGTTTTACTTTGTGTGCATTAATTAGATTGGCCAGCATCAATTCAATTGGTTGTCTATTTAATTTTATCATTTAATTTATTAAATCAACTACAAACTATCTTTTTTCATTTCATAAAATTTTATCATCTCTTTCTTTTACTTCTTAGTCACTGCACTAGGTTGACCCTATTGGCCTAGCATCTTTTTTAGCCCCTATACACTGCACTAGGTTGACCTAGTTGACCTAACACTATTTACATGCTTTTCCTCCTTTTTTGTTAGTCATTTTTCCCTATAATAGTTTAATCTTTTGGACCCTATATAGTTTCAAAATCCCTATTTTTGTACTAGGTTGACCAGGTCGACCTAGTTATGTTTCAGTCATTTTATGATTGTTTGTTTTCTCATCTTGATTCTTATCCTTTCATCATGGACTATCTATTTGGTGACAACACTATATTTCAATCAACATACATGATGGAATTTACCAATCCTAATAGGGTCTCCCATAAAAAAATTAGGGTTCCTTTCAAGAATGCTAGTAATATTCATATTGCAATCCACACAATGGATTATGGGACCCCTCCTCATACCTATTTATAGAAAAACCCTCCTCTTCTCTTAGAGGATTAGCTTGAGTTAGAGTATACTCTTGAAATGCTTTTCTTTATCATGAAATTCCCTCAACATAGAGGGAAGGATCGTTTAACCATCTATAACCTCATGATTAGTCATCAAGTTGAAGAACCTCATTCTCCTACTCCCACTTTCTCATCTAGATTTGGCAGTACTAATTTCTTTACTTCTCAACCTCTTCCTTAAATCTTGACTCTTTTTTATGCCATTACATCTTCTTCTTTAACTTCTTCTACCTCCATGCCTAGTATCTCAACTAACATGGCTAGTTCTACATCTAGTGGGCCTCTCATAAGACCCACTATCCTTAATCCTACCACTAGTTCATTATTTTCTATCCAAGGTCCTCATGATTCTAGTGCTACTTCTTATCAACCATTTACTAGTCCATATTTTGATTCATAAGAAAATTTGGCCACTAGTGCCTCAAATTCTCATATCTCTTCTCAAGCTCATATCAACACTAATAGTGGTACCCAAGCCACTAATACCAACACAAACACCAATACTATTTCTTCTAATAACACTAATCAAACTCATCAAATTTTATTACAAAATCTTAATCAAATTAATGATTTCCAAGCCCATAACAAAAATCAAATGATGAGAATGAAAAACTACCTTCTTAACCTTCAAAAAAAATCATAACCAATGTCTTGGGGCATGCATAACCAAAATGTTCCCCATCCTCCTCTTAGATATTATCAAGGTAATCTCATTCCTCAACCTCATTTAGTCAATAAAACCAATAATCATCTACAAAATAAACCTCTCACTACTCAAATTGATAACATTTATATAGAAGGTATAACACCTACAATTTATTACAGTATATCAACTGATATTACCCTTCATCTTAAAACATTTAGAAATCTTTATAAGGATTGGGTCAAATTAAACACCTTTACTACTAACAAAATCTTAGCCAAAACCCTCATGGTGATGCCTTAGATTGGTATAATCAACTTAGACCTCATTTCATTAATATTTTGGAGGATTTAGTAAATGCTTTAGTATAATAATCCTAAACTAGTGATCTTCCTGAAAACACTTTGGCCCATTTCATAAATTGCAAATGAAAATGAAACACACCCAAGATTGTGTTAAATGATGGAAGAATTTGTTATTAAAGTGTGAACATAACATGGTCGATGACAATCTCCTTCATCTCTTTACTAATGCTCTTTATCCTAAATTATAATATCAATTTTTCACCCTCTCGCCACATGCCTTAGAGGAGGCCATTGACCAAGCCAAATAACAAGATTTCCTTATGCATCAATTCTATCCACCCCAACCTTCCATGGGTCCTTGTCTATTACTTAAAAATAAAAACTAAAATATTACAAATGATGGTGTTACTAATTCATATGATACCATTCACAATGTTCAAGTTGTCATTCCTACCCCTTCTTTGGAACCAATTCGTCCTTCTCAACAATATACTAATCCTCATTTATCCTCACCAAATAACATTAATATTCATAAACATATTTCCTTAGTTGAATTTATTAAAGATATACCTAGGCCTCTTCCTTGAGAGATTTAACCTACTCATCCTATGAAAACCTGGTATAATCATAACAAGTTTTGTTGGTTTCATGCTAGTTGGGGTCAATCTCATGAGACCTATAGACAAATTCATAATTTAGCTATGGATTTTCTTCTTGGACCTAATTTTTATCATAATTATATCATTCACAAGAATAAACAAGCTTATGAAAATACTGTGAAGGTCTACAAAAATCATGATAATACTCAAGCTTTGAATCAAGCAAATGCTCATTTAGCTATCTATAAAGATACTTTACCTAATCATCAACCTATTCAAGAAAACCAAGACAAGCCAGAATGTGGTTAACATGACTAATATGTGAAAAGTGGTGGCTTTCATCAATTCTCAACCTATCTACACCTTGACTCCTCAAACATATCGTGTTATCAAAATTTATTATCCAACTTTTTTGAATGATTTAGGTCAATAAGATCTTATAACCTTTAATGATGGTCTAATTTATGATTCTCCCTTGGATAACACATCCCACTCTATTTCTGCCATTCTTTCATCATCTTATAAATACCAATGATAATCAATATTCTAATGATAATAAATCTTATATTAATAATTCTACTTCTCAAGATCAATCTAAACCTATTAATTCATCATCTCAATATGATTAACAACCTTCTTCTAAAACTTATCATTCTTATCAACACAAATTACAATGATCTTCGGATCTTCCTTTTGAAGACCTCATTAACCATTACATGCCTATATCTAATAATATTCTCATGGGTTATGATGAGTGGGATCCCATTATGGAGCTCACTAATCTCCCATCTCAAATTACATTTATTTTGATTATGATGACCTATCTCCATCATCTAAATATTATGTAACTATTATTTAAGATGAATGTCCCTCATCCTCCCTTAGTAAGATGGGAGGTAGACTTATTTGGTTTTGATGATAGTATCTTGAAATAATTGGAAGAGATGTCAATCAATGTTGATGATACTATTGACACCTCTCTTTATTTGAAATTTCCCATTGCATCTATGATTCTTGATAAGATTATACTTCATGTAAATGATCTTCCCTTTTTTATTAGCATCCAAATAGGCAATATCCAAGTTAAACAAGCATTGATTAATGAGGTTTCTATCAATTGTGTTACTTATTTTGATTTCATTAAGACACTTGGATATTAATAATTCAATCTTAAGTCTACAAGAAAAACCTACCAAGGATATGATAGAAGGAAAATACCTCCTCTTGGGTGTGTTTGACTTCCCATTATTGCCCCACTTATCACCATTCATGTAAAGGTGATGATATTTAACTTTCTCCTTTCTTATAACATCTTGCTTGGTAGGTCATGGACTCATCATATATGAACTATCACTTATTCCACCTACTAATGCATTGAATTCCCTCACAGTGGATCCATTTATAAGATTAAAGGAGACACTAACCCTTGAAATTTTGAACAATTCCAAGATCATGGTGTTTTAAAGATTCTTACTCTTAAACCTTTGCCTAGCATTCCATTCTAGGAGTCACAAAATTTAAATTTTCTTGTATACTCAACTAGAGGTAACAATGAGCATCCCAAGCTCATTGGTAACATTCCTTCCAACCTTTTAGACTCTGATGATGATGAACTTGATGAGATTAACTTAAATATCAAAACTTATGATCTCACACCTCATCTCATCTCATAGCTTCCTACTTCCTTGCAACCTCATTCTCATAAACCTCCTTGGAATGACATTCTTGTAGTCTTATCCAAGATTCTGAATTCTATTCACCATGCTTCTTTTGATGAAAAAATTATTCCAAATTATGTCATTGATATTCATATGCTAGATTATGATGATGGATATTCTTTAGATGATTCTTTATTTAAGTAGTCTTGTCCAAGCCTGTAATGTCAAGATTGTGCATTATTGTTCTTATTTACTTAATTATTTTCGTGCATATTCTCATGTTCCAACATTTAGAATTCTTGATTTCTTAATTTTTCTTCTTTATCATAGAGTATAGATGACACTAACACCTCCATTTTTTAAAGATCCCCAAAAGATAATGCTCATGGATCATGTTATGACTGGACCTTACCATTTTACTAGGTTCCTTGACTCCCATCATTGGTTCACCCTTGAGGTTATTGAAAACCTCCTTATACTTTATATTGATCCCACCCCTCCCATAGTGGAACTTGTGTTAGAACCAATTATTCTTGTTACTTTCACTATTGCTAAGCCTACTCTTGCTTCTTCTACTAATCCTCCTATTATGCCTAGTTTTATTCCTTATCGATCACCACCTTCTATTGGTGATGGTTTACTTCCTTTACCTAAGATGGATCTTATGCCCACCAAATGGGTTGATGATTCATCTTTTTCTTCTTCCACACATGTTATACCTTCTCTTGTAAGTGTTTCTCCTAAAAATACTCACAAGCATATATGTTGCTTTCATAAGAGAGATAATCACTCTTCTACCCATTATCATAAGTTGTGATAATATATTAATACCTTGCATCCTTCATCCCCATTAATTTTCACTACCTTAACTCCTCTAAATATCCTTCCTAAATATATACCTAAGTATGGTGAGATGTATTATCTATGGGAACAATGTGACACACATCACACTGATCATTATTGTATCCTTTAGCAGCATCTAAAGGACCATCTTATAGCTATTCTTGGACCTTATACCATTCCTCCCACAAGTCATTCTTGAAAGAATGATCCCCCTTCTTCTCTTATAGCTACACCTCCTATGGTCCCTTCACCACCTTTTGTACCTCTACCTATGGTTACTTCTCCACCCATGGACCCTCTTTCACCCATAGATCCTTCTCCACAAGTGATTCTTGCATCTCCTATAGATCCCATTCCCATGCATTCTCCTAACCATCCTTTTCCCAATTTCCCTCCTCAGCATGATCCAATGGTTATTCCTACTTTTTCAATTGAGGAGATTAGAAAAGAAGTATTTGCCCAGTATTTAGCAAATATTGATGAGAC
>JARHVA010003110.1:0-7500 GCA_037957365.1 Torreya grandis | reverse complement strand
TAGTGAAATTACAGGATAGTGGAATCCTTCATAATTAATTCCCTTTGGGTTTTGTTCACTATGTTATAACTAGGATCAGTATATCTAAGAGTCAAGAAAAAACACACCCTATCTATTTACACCCATTTTCATTTTATTTTACACCTTAGCATGCCACTCAAGAATTTATCTCCACTATTCCTTTAAGGTGTAGTGATAGATTCAATGGAAATCCTATAGATCATTTTCATATCCTTTGATATTTTTGATCGATATGATAATGTAGCTCTTCATATCATGTCCATGTTGAAGATGATGCTAATGATGACCATGATAATTAATATAATAGTGAAATCTCTAATAAAATTGATCCCTATAAACTCAATGGGGTATATATTTTACAAGTCAAAAAGTTGTCTAATTTTCTTCAAGGACTTTAAAAATGTCCCTAAAAAGTGCATAAATTTGTCCACTTGCTCATAGCATCTAAAATTGCACATTACAAAAATATTTAATCATCTCAAGAACAACAACAAGAGGTGCCCTTTAAAGTTTTTAATTCTCAAAATTCATGTATTTGAATTTATATTATTGTTTTCATTCTTATATCAACACCTACAGTTAAATATATTGTAACATCCTAGGTATGGGGGAATGAAATGGTTTTAAATATATTCATATGCCTATTTTTACAAAATCATCATACACACCTCCTTTGATTACTACACATGGTCTACCACCAAACATTTCCTAGACAAAGTAATATTATGTTATTCCTTTATGGTGTAGTGATAGATTCAATGGAAATCCTATAGATAATTTTCATATCTATTGATATTTTCTAAAATGGATAACATAGATATTTTTTTTATCAATATGATAATGTAGCTCTTCAGATCATGTCCATGTTGAAGATGATGCTAATGATGACCATGATAATCAAGATAATAGTGAAATCTCTAATAAAATTAATCCCAATAAATGCAATGGGGTATATCTTTTACAATTCAAAAAGTTGTCTAATTTTATTCAAGGACTTAAAAAATGTACCTAACAAGGGCATAAATTTTTCCACTTACGCATAGCATCTACTATTACACACTAAACAAATATTTAATCATCTCAAGAACAACAACAAGAGGTGCCCTTTAAAGTTTATAATTCTCAAAATTCATGTCTTTGAATTTATATTATTGTTTTCATTCTTATATCAACACTTATAGTTAAATATATGCTAGCATCCTAGGTATGGGGGAATGGCACAGTTTTAAATATATTCATATGCCTATTTTTACTAAATCATCATACACACCTCCTTTGATTACTAGGTTTGGTCTACCACTAAAAATTTCCTAATGTATACTCTCTTGAGCAAATTGTTATAGCCATAAATGTTATAAGAGTTATATTAGAGAAAGGTGTCTCTAGAGATAGTCATTTAATAGATTCCCATACTATGCTATATAATCCTTTCTCATAGGAAATATCCTCTAACTACTACTAGTAGGCTTTGTATCTCCTAAGCTACCACTTTATGATGGTAAAAGAGATCGTGACCAAAATTTTCATTCATTCCATGTGGTATGCTTGAGTTATACTTACAATGCCAAATTTCTAACCAAGATCTTTCTAAGAAGCCTAAAATATTATGCATTGACATGGTTCTTCAATCATCCACTTCAATAAATTAGAGCATTTAACCATTTAGAACATCAGTTTTTACCAAAAACTTATATAAAATTTGGTTAAAAGCTATCCTATTATTAAATTTCAAAACTCAATCAAGGGTCAAATGAGCCAAACACTAGATATGTTCTTTGGTACAAAAATATACTAGCTAAGATGAAAAATTATTTGTTAGACAATGAATGAAAATATATCTTCACACGAATTTTACTATCACCAGTCCATTAGTATATTATGTTTGAAAAATTCAAATATTTTAATGAGTTATTACATACATTCAAAGAAAACTAAGTCAAACTCATTGCTTTGAAAAAGTTTAAATATGTACCAATTTCTCCATCCATTTCAAATGCTAAGTTTCAAAGAAAACTAAAATACAAAGTAAAATCTAATGAAAGCAAAAATGAATCAAAAGTAACCTTCATTATAGAATCACCAAAAACTAACAAGATTTAACTGAAAACTCCACCAAAGAGAGTTTTTAAGGTTACCACAACATCCTCAATGTTATATTATAAAAAATACTTGATTATAATATCAAATCTCTACCTCCACAAAATGAGATTGATCCTCAACCTAAGGGCTTCAACAATAATTCATATTTTGACTACCATAGATGTATTGGGAATTATACAAAAAAGTGTTTAAATATAATGCATAAGATACAATATCTTATTAGTGATAATACTATTGATCTAAGTACACTTTCAAAGGAATTATACCATAAAAATGACAATTTAAAGTTAGAAATATTCATTAATCTATTTCCAAAGTATGGAATAATAGAAAATGTAGATAATCTATAGGTACATTATGTTTATGATGTACACACTCTTCCTTCAACATATGGGCATCCAATAGATGTTATTATTGGTACATTTATAGGGAAATCAACATTACATATTATGAACAAAATCAATGATAGTGAAATTAATTAT
Organism: Torreya grandis; assembly: GCA_037957365.1. Taxonomy (NCBI): domain Eukaryota; kingdom Viridiplantae; phylum Streptophyta; class Pinopsida; order Cupressales; family Taxaceae; genus Torreya; species Torreya grandis. The sequence continues at coordinate 4,897 of JARHVA010003110.1, read as the reverse complement.
GATGATTTAGATAGACATACACTCTTTATTTTATCTTATATCAATATACAACCCATTCAAAATGGCATGATTGACATTGGGTCAAGTAAAAATTCACGTACAATGACACTTATTAATAGTCTTAGATACACAAAGTAAGATTTATAGGCTACATTAATAATAATTGAATATTTTGATGGACATATATGAGAAATTCCTAGACATATTATGCTACCTATCCAAGTTGGTATAGTAATAGTTGATTATCCATTTCTTATGTTACCAGGCACAAATATTTTTTATATTTTATTAGGAATCCATAGAATACATAAGATTTGAGTAGTAGCATCAACACTACATCAATTTCTCAAGTATGTGCATTGAATTAATGTCTTATAAATTTAATTCATTCAACACGAATACCTTTTATAGTTAATTTTAATTCCTCATCCCCCACTACCACCACAATTGGTTTTGACACCTTTTCAAGAGAATAGTTCTAATGAATTTATTGCACCCATTCAAGATCACAATTTTGTTGCATAAAATTTTTATAGGATTAAAATTCAGGAATATAAATTTTTTTATAAGAATTTTTTTTCTTTAGTGGTTTTATTACTTTTAAAACCAAAAGTATGAGAAGGGGACATTATTGAGGAAATGATGTGGAGACCTATCTTCTAGAGGACATAAAATTTGAATAATTAAATTGATTAATATATCATTCATGTAAAAATTTATATAAAATAAATAAACATGCATCCATAACCTTCTTAACCAATTAGGATCAATTCCAATATGTTTTGGGAGCCATGCGAGATCATCTAATGTTCTAAAAGTTCATTCTAGTATTTTTAGTCATGCTAAAAATAGTGAAAATCAAATCAAATTGTAACCAGATGTAAAATTGGGTTTAAAACTCATCTAAAATCATGAATTAAGTATTTTTAAGTCATGTTTAAAATTTTAGTCCCATTTCAACTTTCATACAAAATTTATTATGAAAATTAGGTTGTTATTTGTAGAAGGGCAGTTAACTCTATGTAATTTTTAAATTTTTTATATTTTTAAATTTTACATGTTAACTTAAATTTCAAGTTGATATTTAATTAAATTATTTTATGTAATTATTATGAATTTAAGTTGATCAATAAAGATTATGGTTTCACAAAAAATGGAGTACTGTGCCTATTGATATTTGTTTGCTTTACTAGTTTGTGGTTTCATCATCTACTATTAGATCAAGTTTGAATCTTGGAGGTAATATCTTTATGAATTTATATTGGGTTTTTAAACTATATTTTTGTATATTATTATATAATTTAATGAAAAATTTAAATACTCTGAGAGGATGAGAAGGAATTACATATAAAAACATGACTATAAAATAACTACAAAGGAAAGTGAAATAATTAACTATAATTTTCACAAATGTCACAAATAAAAGATAGAGTTAAGAGGGAGAGGGAAAAAATTAAGAAAAAAATAATTAAAATTAATTTCACAAAATTTATTAAGAATAAGAGTGGACACCATAAATGTAATAAATTATGGTTTAGAACTTGAGGGAAGGATCAAAAGAATCAAGGTTAAAGTTTTAAAGTATGGATGAGAAACATCGAGCTTATATAGTATTTAAATAGAATGAAAAATAAATTAATGGGAAAGTGTGAAGAATACAAGAATTAAAGTTTTCATCCTCTAAATTTAAGGGCCATGTAACTATTTGGTGGGATCACATGCAAAAAGAGAGACAAAGAAAGGGTAAAGAAAATATCAACACTTGGAGCAAAATGGAGAAGATGTTGAGGAATGATTTTATTTCTATAGATTATACACAAACCCTATACAAAAGGTTATATAATTTAAGTGAAAATTATTAAAATATACAATAATATACAAATGATTTTTACAAGCTTTCCATATAAGTAGATCATGATGAAATAGAAGAATAGATGGCTGTAAGGTATGTAAATGGTTTGAAGTCTTATAATAAAGATGAATTGACCATGAATATAATACTTTACATAGAATATTCTTTTAAATTTGTTTTTAAAGAAGAATAAAAATAAAATAGATAAGATTTTGGAGATCTACTAATCCAAAAAGAGGGCAATCACCTCTAGTAAGAGGGAAAGGTGGGTTTAATTACAATAGAGGAGGATCACCCTATGGTAAAGAAAACAAGATGATAATAAACAAGGGTTTTAATATGTACAAAGAGGAATATGATTTTATGGAGGTATAATATATGGTGGTGGTAGAGGATGGAAATGGTCCATACAGACCTTATGTTGGTTATAGATGTGGAGAAGAATGACACAGATCATTTGAGTGTGTACACTATCAGGAACAAGAAAGGAGGCAAGACGATAACCCAAGAGTAAATTTTGGTTGATCCTAAAATAGAAGATAAAATACACAAGTTATAGTAGTAGACATAGGATAAAATATCATGATGAAGATAATGATGATAGCTCCAAGGAAAGAACAAATAAAAAATAAGATGGTAATTCATGGATGTGTATAAATATTTTTTGCCCAAGGTGAAATTTAGGAGGTAAGTATACAAATTAAAGTGTTAGTTGTGAATATATGGATTCAAATAAATGGTAGATAAAACTAGGGATGTAATGTGAAAAACATCTCTATCCTTATCTAATTTCATGGTTTAAGAAAAGAAATGAAGTTATAATAGATAAAAGGTGTTTAATCAAGGTATCTATAGGAAAAAAATACATATATGAATTATAGTGTGATGTTAATTCAATGGATGCATGCCATGTGTTGTTGGAAAGTCCATGGCAATATGACATAAATTAAAATCAAGATGGATCAAAGAATATATATACTTTTTGGAAAGTTGGTACAAAGATTGTTTTACTACCTCTTATAAAATAAGGGTAGGAAGAAAGCATGTTTTCCATGAATTAATTTTTCAAATACATGAAGGTGATATGGTGATGCTATGCATTAATAACAAATAAATAAGACATGAAAGTGGTACAAATATAAAATAAGTAGCATAAGTGTTGAAAGGATATGCAAGTGTTATACCTGCTGAGTTACCATATTGTTTACCACTAAATAGAGACATTCAACATCATATTAATTTTATTATAAGATTAACTTAATCCAATCAATAAATCTAGAGAATGAGTCTAATATAACATACAAAATTGAATAAATATGTTTCTAAATTGGTGAGAAATGGCATAGTAAGGGATAACATAAGTCCTTGTGTAACTATAGTATTGATAACTCTAAGGAAATATAGGACATGGAGGATGTATGTGAATAGTAGATCAATCAATAAAATAAATATCAAATAAAATTTAATATAATTTGTTTAGATGACATGATTGATGTGCTAATTGTATTAAAATAATTTACTAATGTTGATTTAAGGATTAGATAATATTATATTCAAATTTGTTAAGTAGATGAATGGAAAACATCATTCAAGACTAGGGATGTCTTATATGAATGGATGGTGATTAAATTAAATTATTTAATGCACCTAGTGCATTTATGAGGTTGATGACTATAATGTTATGAGATTACATTTGTATGTTTGTAGTAGTTTTCTTTTGATGATATTTTGATTTTATTAAGAGTATTATTTAAACTTAAATTTTAATGTGTGAGGGCATATAGGGTTAATGGGTATTAGATTATATTTTACATAAGGATGGTGAACTAATTTAATGAGAATGATAATTTAAATAAAAGTTAGATATATAATATTTTAAATTTATACAACTGAGATTTATTAAAAAATTTTAAGTATAAACTATTGATAGATATTGAAATAAATAGGGAACATATTAACTTATCTAGTTTATTTTACTCATGTAGGTCTAATAGAGAATAAACTAGAAGTGGACTGGGAGATGATCTTGGAATAGTCGTTAGATTATAAGAATATTATTTTTGTGACTTTAAATGCTTGCATTAGATTGGATAGTTTCATTAACATAGGTGTCCAACTTTGATGTAGGTGTCCTATACAAAATCTTGAATTGATCTAGATGTGACCAACTGGAGTCATCTATATTTTCTATCACCTTTATTATAATGCATATAGATCACCCACATAATCTCTCTCTCTCTCTCTCTCTCTCTCTCTCTCTCTCTCTCTCTCTCTCTCTCTCTCTCTCTCTCTCTCTCTCCTCTCTCTCTCTCTCTCTCTCTCTCTCTCTCTTTACCATTGGAATGATTCTAGTAAAAATGGGTTAGTGAGGTTCATGGTGTTGAGATACCCCAAGGACCCCTCTATAAATGGGTGTTTCTTACATATCTAATAATATGATTTCCTTATACTTATGTATATCTCCCATTCATAATGGCTTGTGTATGCAAAAGGATGTAATTTGTGATAAGTAAAGACATGTAGTGATCTAGTTTGTAACTTAGAAAATATGGCTCATGAACTAATCTTCAAATGTCTTAGACCCTATGTAAATATTTATCTATGACTAATATGGAAAAAGGGATTAATAGGGTAGGTTATCTCACTTAAATGTTTGATTGAGTGCTTCTTGGTACATTACCTTATGAGTTCCTATTCTTTGCTAGGTGAGGAATTAATGAGGTTTGATATATATATATATATATATATATTTTGTAAATATATCACACTAAATAACTTAGGATGAACTTTAGGTTAGGTTTCATTTTCAAACTTTATGACCTTTTTGGCACTAGACATTTTGTATTAAAACTAGACACTTGCATTGATGCATGTTTCTATGTGAGACACAAGTGTCTAGGAAGATATAAAATAGTAATAGTTATAAAAATGGTAGTGAAGGATAATAATAAGGTTTAGATATTTTTTCATAGTATAGAAGTCTTGATCATTATAATAATAATGGCCTAACTAAGAGATAATTTATTTAGGCACAAAGAGATAGTG